>KQ990855.1:318092-339261 GCA_001598015.1 Dorcoceras hygrometricum | reverse complement strand
GATTATTTAATTTATGCATGTTAATTAGATTATCTGCATGATTGGGATGATCGAGAGCCGTGCCCAATTTGTTAGGTGTATGCGATAGGTTTTTGTGATTTGGTTTGTAAATATTTTGATTATCATTTAAAGTGGGCCTGTTTGTGGCCCGTTCCCACCCCTTGATAAATGTATCCCTTATATGTCATGGTAAATTTAAATATAAAATGACTAGATTTAGTGGGAGGACATCCGAAGACGGTGGACAATGACGATCAAAGATATTGAAGACCGAAGATCTGTAAAACCGGAAGCATTGTAATAAATACCACTGTTGGTGAACCACGGCGGATCCGGATCACGCCTCCCGGCGAGGCAGCGGAAGAACAAAAATTGGGCCGTGAGACGATCAATACAATTCAAAATCAAACATGCTATGACCATTCATAGGGTGTTTCTCGGGGTTACCTTTCTGGCAACTCGTGCCTGGCTCCGACCAGTTTCGCGAGGAAACCGGCACTTCACGGTAGGCGGCGGTAGATTACGTCAATCAGGTCCATGACCGGAAGCGAGATTCCTTTGTCAGCCTACACTAGAAGGCCTGACGATATCGGCGCGGACGGATTCTCCTCGTCAAGTTGGCCGGAACAAATTCCGACGATAGAGGCGGCGGCGGCGCAAGGCGGCTTTTGAGAGAGGAGAGGGGGGCGGCCACTTGGAGCTAGGGTTAGGGTTTGTTTAGAGTGTTGTATTGTGTTATTATGAAGCTTAAGTCTACATTAAGTAGACTTAATGATGGACTTGGACAGGCCCAACGGGCCCGGGTCCAACGGATGAACATTCAGTTCATCCCCATCACCGTGACTTCATCGTAACTCCGATCGCCGATCAGATCGGACCGATCGACTCAGTTTCCAAAACTGAATACTATGATCTGAAAAACCATTTTTCAGAACCCCAGTGCAAAATGACCGTTTTGCCCCTCAACAGCGGGTAATCCCGGTTTGACCCCTGTTGACTTTTAGGAAGTCGCACTCCCCAAAATCCTCTTCCTATGCTCAACACATTGAGCTCCATATCCATGCGGGAATCTCAAATCCAGTACTTGTGTGACCCTCAATGGTTCAGGGATACAGCTAGCCGTGGGCCCACAACCATTAAGGCTCCGGAATCACAATTCCGGACTTGCCCATCGGATCATGGTAAGAGCGTCTAGAAACATCGCCCCATGATACGCTAGGTATCACTGATAGTGCCTGAAAGAACCAGTTGGTCGTGGTTAGCGTACAGTACGGTCCTTTCAATCCATATATCCCTATCAGATCAACGACCATTGGTAAATCGAGAGTCGCTATAGATCCGATAGCTATGCATACATCTTGGAGATCGAATAGTGACATCGCGAGTGTAACTAGGTAAACACATTTACCTAAAACACTTCTAGTACTCTGGCCAGAGATTTATACACTATTATCCATTCAGATAGCATAGGATATCCACTCATGTCTGCGAGCGGTGAATCCTCGACAACGATGCATCGACTCCTACATTCATCCAATCCCGCCGCCTGATGACCCCAAGTGAGTCGGCAAACGAGTCAAAGTGAGACGCCTATCATGTAGAATCTCAATGACGTTTCGAGTCGTGAGGACTAATCAGTACAACCAAGACCTCGGACTTATCCACTCGACAAATGGTAACCACTTGGAAAGTCCGAACGAGGGTAGTTCGATAGATCACCGGGTCACTATCTATCTGCATGCTCATAACATCACAATGTTCCCTACCAATGAAACATGGTACTTCGCATCACAGATAGTCTCAAGCTCGGGCGGCCTTATCCTCATTTTGACGGCCCAATCGACTAGGAACATGTTCAGAATACACAGTGACTATTAGATGTGTTTCATGATAGCCGTCATACCCACTATCACATCTAACATACACTTTAGTGCATTCTAGGTCTTTACTCAATGCAATTGTTAATCATTATACAACACAATGAAAGTAAAGAATGCCATATAAATAAATGCGAATATCATATATAAAGATTTTCATATACAAGAGTCTATAAACCCACACGCCACAAGTTGGCTAGTTGGGCATCTGCTCTAACAGTTTCAACGAACACCACATGAGCATATTCTTCAACTGTTAGACTTTTGATGTTGAACACTCGATAAGCTTTGCTGACAGCAGAGTAACCTAAAAATATTCCTGCATCAGATTTTGGTTCAAAGGATGTTAGGTGCTTTTTGCCATTATTGTGAATGAAACATCTACACCCAAATACCCTGAAATAAGATATATCAGGTTTCTTGCCATGCCAGATCTCATACGGGGTTTTATCGTGCATCCTATTAATCATCGATGTGTTTTGAGTATAACACGCTGTGTTAACTGCTTGTGCAAAAATTTTTTGAGAAATGCCGGAGTAAGCAATCATAGATCTAGCAGATTCTTTCAAAGTGCGGTTTCTCCTTTCAGCTAACCCGTTTTGCTGAGGAGTTCTAGCTGCTGAAAGCTCATGCTTTATTCCTAAGTCTTCCAGATAAGATGACAATTTAAAATTTAGAAACTCAGAACCGCGATCACTTCTTATCCGGTTGATTGAACAAGATATATCATTTTGTAAACGTTTCAAAAGGCGTATCAGCTGATCGGCGGTTTCAGATTTTACTTTTAAAAAGAACACCCAAGTATATTTTGAAAAATCATCAACAACTGCAAGGGTGTAATTCGTTCCCCCTAAGCTCGTTACTGAAATAGGACCAAAAAGATCCATATGCAAGAGCTCAAGGCAACGGGTAGAACATTTTCCGCCTTTATTTTTGAAAGTCGATTTAATTTGCTTACCCAGCTGACATGCTGCACAGATCTTATCCTTAGAAAAACTAATTTTTGGCAGACCAGAAACCATATCATGTTCACTCAACTTGGCAAGTGTTTTGAAGTTTAGATGGTTCATTCTTTGATGCCACAACCAGCTCTTGGAATAACCAGCTACCATGCACAAATGCTCAGGTTCCAGCTGATCTGACCAATTTATTATGTAGGTATTCCCCGAACGTTTGCCTACCAATACAGTCAGACCACTTGGACTCTGAACCGTGCATGTGTGTTGTTGAAACTGGACTGTATAACCTTTGTCACACAGCTGAATAATGCTAATCAAGTTGTAACAAAGATTATCAACAACTAAAATATTTGAAATAGAAATGTTACCATGGATAAGCTTACCCTTACCCACAGTGTTACCGTATGCTTTATCACCAAAGACTATCTTTGCGCTTTTGTGTGGAATGACGTCTGATAGCAGATTTCGATTTCCTGTCATATGTCTTGCACAGCCGCTGTCCAGGTACCACAAGTTTGATACATCAGCTGATTCATACCTGTTATCCTGCAATCATCAAACCAGCTTTTGGTACCCAATTTTACTTGGGTCCAGATCGGATTACCCCTTTAGGGACCCATACTTGAATTACCTTAACAGTTTTTCCAGTATAAGTGTCCGTAAGGGTCTGTGCATAATTACAGTGAGAGCTGTTGAGTTTTGATTTCATATTCTGACCACTTAGATCTCTCCTCGGCTGAGCCTTTGTCCAACCAGATTTTGCCTTCCTTGAATTACGTCTCGGCTGGTTGGGAAAAAAATACTTGGAACCAGCTTTCGCTTTATCCTTGTCCAGCTTGTTCTTTAGCCAGCTGGGCTTGGAATTCTCAGGTCTTTGAAAACCGATACCAGCTTTTCCATTATCGTTCAACTTGGGATATTTATGGTCATCAAATGTTATCGACTCGTAGTAGTCATATATCACGTTGGATTTGACAAAGCTCATCTTGTTGAACTTGTCATATACCAGCTGTGATTGAGTACTTGTTTCTCCTTCACTGCTTTCACTACTACTGAAACCCAAGCCAATTCTATCATATACTGACTTTTGGCTTTCTTGCAGTTTGTGGAGAGCACGAGCCGATTGGTTCCAGGAGCTCATTTCTTTAGTTAATCTTTCAACTTCAGCCTTGAGCTCACTGGATTCGTTTCTCAACAAATCATTTTCTATCATCAGCTTACTCAACTCAGTCTTCAAACTGTCAATATCCTCAAGCTCCTCAGAACTTGATTCAATCGAACTATTTTTCAGACTTATGTTTTCGGCCTTGATTTCCTCAAATGAGTGGGAAAGCTTCCTGTACTCTTTGACCATGTCATTAAGTGCACTGACAAGGTCTTCTCGTGTAAATTCAACATTGAAGAAGTCAAATACCTCGTCGTCAGATGTTTGGTCAGCCATTAGACAGTGAACCTCCTCTTGTTCACTATCGCTGGATGATGAGCTGCTGGATGAAGATTCTGAATCAGTGTCAACCCAGCTTTTGGTGCTTTCCTCAGCCACCAGTACTTTGCGATCATAATTTCTGCTAGGCTTCTTATCAGCTCTTGCTCTCATCCGCCTATCATTAGATCTTTCTTTGTATCTTTCAGCTGTCTTCTTATCATCCTTGGATCTGTCGTCACTCTTCTCATCCCTTCTGATTCGATCCTCCTTTTCATCTCTTCTATATCTTTCTTCCTTCTTGGGCCTGTTGCAATCAGCTTCAAAGTGCCCTGGACGATCACAGTTATAACATTTCATATCAGAAGCAGCTTTATCAGATTTATGAAAATTATTGTAAGGAGAGGAAGGGTTAAAAGATCTTCTCAAGTATTTCCCAAACTTCTTAACGAAGAGGGACATGACGTCATCGCTGAGTTGATCAGCAGTCTTGCTAGTGCTTGGAGAGCACTGTTCAGTAGTAGTCGCTGCCAATGCTTTTGTCGGCTGAGAGGTAGATGGACCAACTTCTGCTCTTGTTTCCAATTCGAACTCATACACCTTAAGGTTCACGAACAGATCGTGAAGTTCTAGCTGGTTCAGGTCCTTTGATTCCCTTATCGCCATTGTCTTCACGTCCCACTCTCTGGGCAATGCTCTCATCACCTTCAACGCCAACTCTTTGTTACTGTATTCTTTGCCCAAACTGTTAGCTCAATCACCACAGTGCTGAAATGCTCATCGAACTCTGTCATCGTCTCTCCTTCCTTCATCTTTATTGACTCGTACGTCTGCTGATCCACTGTTAACTTGTTCTCCTTAGTTTCGTCACTTCCTACGCATATCTGGGTCAGATTTTCCCAAATATCCTTAGCTGTGGCGCATGTTTTGATTTTACTGAACATGTTTTTGTCCTTGTCCAGCGTCTTGTATAGAATGTCCCTGGCCACATTGTCTAAGTTGGCTTTCTTCTTGTCTTCACTGGTATACTCATGTATGCTTTTCTCAAGGAACTGAGGCTCGCCATTTGATATAGCAAAAGCTAGGTTAGGCTTCATTATCTTCAGCGGCCCTTCAGTGATGACCACCCACATTTCATCATCTAGAACAGCCATATGCGCCTGCATGCGAATCTTCCAATCATCGTAGTCCTCCTTGGAAAACATGGGAATTTTGTTGTGAGAAGTAGACATATTCAAATATATAAAGCGCAGAAAACAAACTGTTCAATGACTGAGATAACGCAGGCTCTGATACCAATTGATAGAATCAATATGGCACGAAAACAGCCCTAGGAGTTCAGAAGGGGTGGGGGGGTTGAATGAACTCCTTGGTATTTTTATATTTTCGAAACCGTTTAAAATAATTTTACAAGCACCCGCTTAACTTAAGTCCGAGTTACCAGACTTAAGGTATCTCAGTTTTAAAAGCTGATTTCTCGATTAACAAAAATGTGCGGAAAGAAACCGATTAATCAGTGAACAGTATAAACAGTAAATAATGCGTAATGTAAAAGAGTTAAGGGACAAGAAATTTGTTTCTGGAAGTTCGGATATGAATATCCTACCTCTCCCCTTCTTCATTTTCAGGATGGATTCACTAGAAGCTTTGATGAATACAGTCCTTCTGCACACACCCGTTCATCGAGCCTCGCTCAAGGTGAACTCCTAGCAACACCACACACAAAGCAGACGCAGATGCTTAATACAAGTAATGAATAATATGTTTTTCGAATTGCTTCACAAAGCCAGTTCGTTACAGACTCAACTAATGATATAACACTGAATACAATGCTATGAGACTGTAAATCCTCTGATTTCTTATACAAGCAAATCGATTCAACTAAGGTGAATCAGAGGATGACTTGAAGGTATTATCTTATGAAGACTGAAAGCTTGTGTTCTTGGAGTTTGAGCTTTGTGAGAATAACTTCAAGTTCGCAATAGGCTCAGAGTATATTTGAGATACAAAATCGACAGAGTGACGGCAAGTTGATAATAGCGAATTGTTTTCTTCAATTCAAACTACTGCTATTTATAGTCTTCGTTCTCAACGGTCATTAAAATCTCTAAAGGAAACAAAATCCCTTTTTGAATTTCTGTCGATCGTACACCGTCAATCCTGCTCCACTACATGATAAATATGCATTTCGTCAGGGCCAAAATGTCGTATTCCATTTATGTGCAATAACCGTGTAACAACCTCTGCAAATATGTACTATTTACCCAAAATAGTACCGACGTTGTCTCCTTAATTCCAGGAAATGGTACGATTCTGTTGATCTTTTCCAATTTGAGTAATCGATCGTATTTGAGTCACTTTATCGCTTGCGCCTAAAATTCCTTCATCGTCGTTTAAGATGTTGCGACTGGAATATTTGAATAGATACAACTACTGATTACCTTAAAATGCGCATTATTCCAGCGACTGGATTCATCCATAGCCCAACGACTGATTTCTAGCGTTAACCCAAACGCTGTCCTTTTAACTAATTCAAACGACGTAGTTTTACTATACGCAAACACCAAGTATCAGCGACTGGTTACACAAATCACTGTAGCTCCCGACTGGTTAAATAAACCACTGTAGCTCCCGACTGGTTTATATAGTCCATCGACTGATAATGCAATTTTACTATAGACAACTACTGATATGCAATACACTGTAGATAGCGACTGAATGAATAATCCACTGTAGCTTGCGTCTGGATAAATGATCCACTGTAGCTTGCGTCTGGATTACCCATCGGCTGGATACTCAACTGAGAGAAATACCTTGCGTCTGAAAAACCGATCTACTGATTATACACTTCACTGTAGCCAACGTCTGAATGTGCAACTCACTGTAGCTAGCATCTGAATTACCCAACGACTGGTTTACTGTAGCTCTCGTCTGGATTTCCTGTCGACTGAATACTCACCTACTGTTATCATCGTCTGAATGACTAGATTTATCTGTCTTTTTGTTATCACTAAAACTATAAATTTTATCCTAACACAACATAACAAGTACGGGAATTAAAACGGAATACTTGTGAGCAATGTCGTGTCCGGATCTGCAGCCTCAGCCTGTATCACGAAAACACGACCAGTGGACTGCATACCCCTAGGGCAAATAATAGAGATATGCCCCGGCTCCTTGCAATGATAACATCTGCCTGAGCCCGCCATGCACTGCCCTGAATGACTCTTATGGCACGTCGGACACGCTGGTGTCCCTCCAGGTCTAGGGGCAGTATTCCCCTGCTGCTGTGGACTCTGCTGACCCTGCGGCCTCTGCGGGCCCTGAGGAGATGGGCTCTTATAAGGCCCCTGAAAAGGCCTCTTCGCTGGCTGCTGCGAAGACTGGTCCCTGACGAGCTGCTGCATCTGGCGCTTCCTATGGTAGTCCCTCATGTCCTTCCGGCCTCTCTCAGACCGGTAAGCCCTGTTCACTGCCGCCATATAAGTCTCCACGTCCGCCATATTGACATCATGGCGGATGTCGGGTCGCAGTCCATCAGTGAACTGTCGCAGCTTCTCACTCTCCATGATAGCAATCGAGGGCACAAAAGTACACCCTCGCTCAAAATGTCTCACATACTCAGCAACAGACTTGTCTCCCTGGCGGAGACTCATGAACTCCCTAATAAGCTGGCTCCGGGCATCAACAGTAAAATACCTCTCGAATAAGACCTTCTTGAATTCTTCCCATGTCAGGCTCTCCAAGAATAGACCAACCACTGTGCCCTTCCACCACAGAGCGGCATCTCCGCTCAGCAAAAAGATAGAACAACGGACCTTGTCAGCATCCGAGAGACCCATATAATCATAGATGGTCTCCATAGATCGGATCCACTCCTCAGCAACAAGTGGATCGGTGGTACCAGCAAACTCCTTAGGTCCCTGCTTGCGGAACCTCTCAGCAACATCCTCCTCATGCGACTTCCCGGGTCGCTTCGACTGACGCTCCAATAGCCTAGTAATCCCGGCTAGCATATCCACGCTAGCTCTCTTGTACGGAGTCAAATGGGGTGGTGGGGGATGAGAAGGAGGCGTAGCATCATCCTGATGGGTCATATCACGTCTGGGAGGCATTCTGATACACCAAAATCTTATCACGTAAATCTAAGTGCATGACTAAGGGTCTAATTTTTAAACTCTAAGGACAAAACACATGCAGGGCTAAAACATGCAGCATGCAAACATAAACATAAATCGTAAAATAGTAAAACTCACAGACTGGTAGTGCGACATCCGAGCTCCACGCAGCAGACTAGTACCTCCCACCAGAACCACCACTCTGATACCAACTGAAACAAACCAGACTCTAGAAATTTTTTTATTTTTTTTAAAACATTTGCGGAATACATAAACTGAAATTATGGCTCGTTCCCTTTTAAAACATTTCTAAATCATTTTCTCAACAACACTTTAAACATAAATAAAGAAATATTTCAAAACGTTAAAACATCCATACAGTTTAAAACCATAAGTACTGAAAATAAACATGTTTAAAGCCAACATCTCAAAAGTGTATCACGTAAATCTAAGTGCATGACTAAGCGTCCAATTTTAAAACTCTAAGGCCAAAACTCATGCAGGGTTAAAACATGCAGCATGCAAACATAAAAATAAATCGTAAATAGTAAAACTGATAGGCTGGTAGTGCGACTTCCGAGCTCCACGCAGCAGACTAGTACCCCACCAGAACCACCGCTCTGATACTAACTGAAACGAACCAGACTCTAGAAAATTTTTTATTTTTTTAAAACATTTGCGGAATACATAAACTGAAAGTATGGCTCGTTCCCTTTTAAAACATTTCTAGATCATTTCCTCAACAATACATTAAACATAAATAAAGAAATATTTAAAAACGTTAAAACATCCATACAGTTTAAAACCAGAAGTACTGAAAATAAACATGTTTAAAGCCAACATCTGAAAAGTGTATCATAATAGAAGTGAAACATAAAGGCGGCCACGGGGTACTGCTGCAGCAGGCGCTCAGAGGTCCTCACCGCCAGTCGGGGTAAACTTAGAAGGATCATCACCTGCACCATTTAAACCTTGTGAGCCTAGAGGCTCAGCATGCTCTATCTTGTATCATAACAAAGTACATACTAATAAAGTAGAATGCAAGCACACACTTGTAATAAAATAACGTTAAAACATGAATGTGTGCATGATCTTAAAACATTGCTTCATACATTTCATATCATACATAACATATAGCATACATAAGACATGACATAGCATAACATGAAAAACGTATGAGTCGTATCCTGAATTGTGGACCATAGTCGATTGATCAATCTATAAACCAAAGAGGATACGCCCAGTACTAAAGATCACAAGGAGAATCAGGGAAATCTCAACGGAAGCACATGAGGGAAGAATTTCTCGAACAAGGGAGATCACCAACCCCAAATTAAGGTCCGGATATCGCAATCACAACAAATAGCAGCTAACCTCTCAACCAAGGGAATCTAAACACTCCCAAGATCCAACAACTTTCCTACCAGAACTTACTAACCTAACTCAGCATCACTCACGGAACAACAACTTCTCCACCGGCATGAGTAACAAAGACACGGCATTACACAACAAGATGGGGCGGAAACAACCCTCGCACACCACCAAAACAATCAAGTACAATAATAAACAAATATGATGCCCACGCGACACTAAACTCACACCGAGATAACAAGCAAGGAGCAACTACCTGTACAACCTCCTCCGGTCAAAACCTCTTCTCGCTCCGCAGTTGCCACATCCACCTGAGTAGGCTGAAGTCCCGATTGCTCAGACAGAGAAAGCTCTCTAACACCAGACGCCTCTAAAAACTGAAATCCTGAGCGCTGGGACTGAAAAGGTCGACAAAATCGCCTCGAAGAACTCTTAGTCAAAGCCTGCTGTCCCAAAGTAGGACACACTCTAGCAAAGTGCCCAACCTGACCACAATTGTTGCAAGCGCCTCGCACTCCAACGCATTGAGAAGGTCGATGCTTACCCCCACACTGACCAAAGTATGACACATTCGTCCTCACTCCACCAGAACCGCCAGAACTCGAAGAACTCGAACTGGATCTCTTAAAGTTCCTTCCTATTGGTCTAAACCTCTGTCGACTCAAAGACTGCGGTACCACAGAAAGCTGGGAGGACGACGTTCCAGATGGCACAGGATCCACACTTTGTCCTGTCGACTGCTGCACTCGAGTCTGTCCAACTGCAAGGCTTTCCATAAGGTCAACCGCTCTGTTGATAGCATTAGTAAGAGCGAGAAAGGATGAAGACTGACTCTCACTAAATCCTAAAGGAACACTCGGTTGGGAGGCATCCTCTCTATCAGCACTAACCGGAGTCCTCGAATCAACCACCGCTTGCCTACTAGCTCTACCTCTTCTCCTAGGCGGCATCTCTACAAGACACTCAAAGGTAAGCGCACAAGCAAGTAATTCAAGTAGTCAAGCATAAACCAAAGAACAACTACTGTGCCTAGACTCACATGTGATCAAAGAAATCGAGCTTATCCCAGTTTAAGCTCTGATACCAAAAATGTCAGGCCTCATGCCCAACACAGAGTCAAATCATGTAAAACATAGCGGAAGCACTTTAAAAAGTGGCTAAAATTTTTTCGCTTTTGGCCTGACGAAGAAAACATAATTTTAAAATATCACAATACATCAAAATATCCCAGTTTAATAAAAAATTTACGGCTAAAAGCCATAATACGATAGTATAGCATTTAACAAGTACCATCCAGCTAATACAACAACCGAAGACACAAAGCACAAGATACTCCCCGGCTAATAGAACTGATACATATATGCTATACGCTAACTGGGACACTCTACACACCACCTGGGTCACCTCTAGCTGGATCAACACCATGACCAGCAGAATAACCTGGGAGACCTAAACAACAAGCAGACAACAGAACAACCAGCCCCAGAGGGACATCGGGGTCAAACCCCAGTACGAAGAGCAACATAAAACAACAATCAGATACAGAATGCAATGTATCATGGCGTGCAAATGCATGAGCGGTACAAAGAACATCGGTAACAATCGGAAGGCCAAACGAATAGGAAACGACAACTATGACACATCACCGAGCTTCGGAAGCTACCCGATCGCACCCAGTGGAAAATAGAGTGGCTCATCGCCGCACCTGCGCGGGAGCCACCCGCCAGGTCGCACGGAATTTCAAGTGGACACAACCACCCACCAACCTCTATCCAGGTCACTGCAACTGAGGACTGGGAACAACTCAACCAACATCCTCCAGCTGCACTCAATTGTGGTTATGCAACACCGCACCGCACCACGAGGGAAGAGCTCCAACAGAGCAACATATCATGGCTAACAAAGGAACCATTGGCTCAATATGCTATGCAGATGCAGTAACATGCTTAACATGATGCATGTACGTGTAATGCCAGAAAACACAACAAAGGCATTCGAATAATCACATGCATAGCAACTCAACAGATCACCAAACAGTAGGTAATACACCAGATAGTTTAGCCAATAGACATGCATAATATACACAGCTTGCCTCTACACAAACACTCGGCACAGCTATATAACACATAATACATCCCCATGCCTATCTCAAAGCTGTAATACAAGCTCGATTCGTACCTTTACAAGGCAACTACCTCACTCAGATTCCTCCAAGAAACGATACCAACAACCTGCTCGACTATGCTTCCTCACGGCCCTCTGCAAAACTTCACAAATCTGCCCGTAAGCTCAAATCTTCTAAGGCACCTGGCAAATCAGTTCAACAACTGAAATTCTAAACACCACAACCTATGGCCCAGAACAGAAATCTGGTCCTAACACCCAATGAAGGCTCAACGGCAAGAACTATATTTAAAATGGTACACAACCACTTACCCAGAAGCTCAACCAGGTCTGGAGAACTATCGATTGGAATCGCGAAGGTACCCGAACCTGCAATAACTTTGCTCTCTCTCAAACACGTCGATCAAAACTCCAAAATGGTGTCACTCGAAAACTCTAAGCAGGACGAACTCAGTGCCACGAGTCCTGCTCCTTACGACGGCGTAAATCGACGGGGATCTAGAGAAGAGGGTTTCGCATGAACAGTAGCTAATGAGGGTTATCGGGGAAGACAATGGAAAATATCGGGTTCGAGAAAAATACGCTAAGTGTTTACAAACACTGATATTTAAATCCTCTAGCTAATCGCTACTGATAAAGTACATGAGCGACGAAAACAGATTCCTGAATCAGATTTTATCACCAAACAGATTTCTCGATGGGAACCAGCGTACACACACAAATATGAAACAAGCACTAGACCAAATCAAAACGACGTCGCTGGCCGTTGAAACAGATCTCTACAACAGATCCCTGCGCTAAGGAACAAATATACAAATCTGAAATCTTCAGCGTTCACGCTAATAAATGCTCAACTAACAAAACGGCAACGCATCGGCGAAACAGATCTCTGGACCCGCAACAGTGCTAACAACACTAGGCCAAACAGGTCAACGCAAAATGTTGACATCTGTCCAAGAATCCTCGCCCGTTAACAGATTTCACCGACTTCTGAAGACTAGCGCTAAACAGGGATTACTCAACAAAACGACGATGTTGAGACTTTTGGACACGCCAACAGGTCTGATCGAAGCGTTACAACAGATCTCTTATAGTACTGAAGGCTAACGCGCCAACAGACTCTAGCGCTAAACCCAAAACGACGTCGCGTAGAGTCCACAGCAGAAGTATGAATACAAAACGCTAACTGCTGGAAACATCTGTACGCTAACGCTAAATCGCTAGAGAAATCTGAATACAAGCGCCAATCGCTATTCCACGCAACAGCGATCACCCGCTACAGGAGAGTTGACTTGCGTTGACATCTGCTTCCAGCGAAAAACTTAACAAACAACTCTCTCGCGCGCACCAGATCTCGCAATCCAACGCTAAGCCAAACGACACCGTTCCAACTTATTTAAACGACAGCGTTTTGGAATACAACACACAAAACGCGCGAGCAGACTTCGCAATGCATCTAGCGCTACCAGATCTCTACCAAGACTCCTAGCGCTAACTAAAGTCAGATCTCTCTAAACGACGACGTATGGAATTCGCGCCAACAAAACACGCTGCGAACCAGCAAACACCAGTGACCCGATTTCACTAGAAATCCGAACAGATCTCTTCACAAAAACAGATTTCTCATAAAACAGATTTATAGCTCAAAAATACCAAACTTTCCAGAATTGTTCCAAGTATGAAATCTGACCCAGAAATACTTTCGAAGTCTTCCAACTGAAAGCTAAACAACCAGATTTGTCCACGCACGAATCTAAATTCTTAAAATCCAATTAATTCCACCAATTAACCATATTCGAATTTCCGGATCTCACAGAGTTCTCCCCATATATATCTTTGAGGTGAAGGTGTAAGTCAGCAGCATACCCCGTCTCTTTGAATCGTCGCTGCAATTCGTTGGACATAGATGCCATTATATAGTACCGTGCTTTGAGCTCTTCTCTAGCGTGTAGATAAGCTTCTCCGAAGCCAAAACAGTCTTGAGGTTTCGCAACCAATCCATGTAGTTAGCGCCAGTAAATTTGTTGCTACCCAGTATAGCAGCAAGTGGATTATTAATCGAAGAAATATTAGATAGCAGTTATACTGAAAGAAAAAACAGACATGCATTACAGACTATTCATGAAACACGCTAAGACATAAAACAAGGTCATTTAGTTTTATAAATAACTCTCCCACTATTTTAACAATTTCACCACCCTCTAATGAAATCGAGAAAGCCAGTTTCCTTAGTGGGTACACAGAGTCCAATCAAGATATCACGGTCCCGAATAATATCAGTCAACCATGATCCTCAAAAGGTGGAGCCCAATTACAACAGGTGCAACCTCCATGTATTTACCTCACGTCCAGTAAGGGCCCAATATATGACGTCTATTACTATCATGTGTCAAGACGATCAATCAATGTTAGTTGTAATGGATGGTCGTCAAAACGTCCCCAATAATATGAGCCAACGTCATGGAAGTTCCATCCAACTCACAGCAAGTGTCAATGGCATGCACGAGTTTTCGGCACACAGAACACCCACAATAATATGAGCCGGGCTATGTATGCGGATAGCATCGTCGTACACCCATTGTTGATGGAAGGTATGAAATTTTAAATAATATTTAAATTCACTTAACTTTATGATCTTATCAAATAAACTTTTTTTTTTATAATCAGTTTAGAAGTCATAGACTAACATTCTCTAATAGTATTTCCAGGTTATTGGAGGGCTAAGACCCACTTAAAACCTAACTTCCAAAGACAAAGCAATGTCCCTCAGTGAGCCAAGCCGGTACAAGCCATTTTTAAGCTGGTCTATGAAGTAAACTCTTAGATTACGTTTTGTCACATGACCTCATAATTATCAAGAAACTAAATTCCTTCAATTTAATCATAAAACATTAATCTTAATATAAATTTTTAATCAAATTTATAATGAGGGATTTTAATTTTGAAATTTGGTTTCAATAATTTTTAATCAAATTTAAATTTTTCGGATTCAACGGATATATATCACATATATACATGGATGATCGATAACCGAGACCTATGCGATCCGTGGTTGCCAAGCACGGATCTATGTCCAATCCTAGGTGATAAATACAATCATATTACATATGCTTCCAGTTTTACATATCTTCGACCTTCAGTATCTTTGATCATCATCTCTAACATCTTCAAATTTATCTTCCACTATGTCTAATATTTACATTTAAATATCTATGAAAAATAGGGATACATTTAAAGGGCCATAAACCATGTCCACTTTAAAATGATATCATCAATATTACAACCAAGCATTGTAGAACCTAGCATACAACTAACACATCGGGCATGGCTCTCGATCATCCCAAAAAATACTATTTATTCATTAATCCAATTAATTGACATAAATAAAATAATCAATCAAATTTGATTTTATCCAACAAAATCGTATTTTGTTATTTTAATTGTATCCAATAATTTTTGGCTTAAAACAATTTTAGGTCCAACACCTCGAAATTTTTTCAAAATAATATTGGCTCAACCAGAAAAACCCGATAGCAAGTATCGGCCCAAAAATCCATCGAGCTACCCGAGTCAGGCCCGGAAAACCCTAGGTAGCAAAGACCACCGCCACATCATCACCCCATCGTAAGGGCACAACCCCGCTGCCGCACGATGTGCGAAGCCCTGTGCCCGATGTGGGCGTAGGTGGCGGCCCCTGTGCGCGACCAGTGCGCACAGGTCGGTAAGGGACGTGGCTGGCGTTGAGCGCAATGGTTGCACAACATAAGCCGTGACTTCGGCGCGGGACATGCAGGACGATCCCACAACGTTCGTCGCAACGTGCGCGTGGGATATGCGGGACGATCCCGCAACGTCCGCGGCAACATGCACATGGGAAATGCGGGATGATCCCGCAATGAGCGTGTGAAATACGTGCCATGATCTAATCAACGGCCACAAGGCGCCTGTGCGGCGTTCGCCTGGTTGTGGCATGGTGGTGGCAAGGAGACAGATCGTTGGAAAAATTTTTTAATTTTTTTGAAAAATCAAGTTTTGATGAAATTTGGCAGAAATCGAGTATTGATAGATCCGAGCTTGAAGCTCACATTGTTGGCGAAATGGTGGGGCACAACGGAAGTTAAAAATTTGATTACCCAGGAATGATCATGAAAATAAACTAAACATAGGATGTTTAGAGTATTTACCTTTGACGACTTGGCGTCCGGCTCCGACCAGTCCACAAGGGAAATGGCCCTTCAAAGGTTGATCAGTTGAATGAACGCCCAATCTGATCCACGATCAGAATCTCAATCCTTCACTGGTCTACACTAGAAAATCAGTGAAGTTTCGCGAATGGAACCTTCACGCCGATACAGTCAGAACGAATTCCGGTGGGAGGTGACGGTGACGGTGACGGCACAGCGTCGATGTTGGAACACGGTGGCGGATCCGGATCCCACTTCCCAGGGCGCAGCAGAAAAACAAAAATTTGCCCGGAAAGTGTTCAATACATTAATATAAATCTACAAACATACATAGGGTGTTCATAGATTGCTACCTTGCTGGCGTCTAGGCGCCTGGCTCCGACCAGTTTCACGAGGAAATCGGCACTTCAAACGGTAGGCGGCGGTAGATCGTCAATCAGGTCCACGACCAGAATCAAGACACCTTCGTCAGCCTGCACTAGAAGGACTGAAGAATTCAGCACGGACGGAAACTCCCCGTCAAGCTTATCGGAACAAGTCCGATCACGGCAAGAGGCGGCGGACGGCGGCGACGCAAGGGAGGAGGCCGATGGCGTGAGGTTATGAGAGGAGGGGGACGGACAACTTGGGAGCTAGGGTTAGGTTATGAGTTGTGTTATGTTAATGAAGCCCTTAGTCTATTATAAGTAGACTAGTAATGTACTTAGACCGGCCCAACGGGCCCGGGTCCAGATGATGATATCCATCACTACGACTTCATTACAACTCCGATCGCCGATCAGATCGGACCGATCGTGTTATGTTAATGAAGCCCTTAGTCTATTATAAGTAGACTAGTAATGTACTTAGACCGGCCCAACGGGCCCGGGTCCAGATGATGATATCCATCACTACGACTTCATTACAACTCCGATCGCCGATCAGATCGGACCGATCGAATCAGTTTCAAAAATTGAGTATGATGATGTGAAAAACCATTTTTCAGAACACGCATTCCAAAATTGCAGTTTAGTCCTCCAACTTATGGAAATTGCAATTTGACCCCTGTTGACTTTTAGGAAGTCACACTTCCTAAAATCCTCTTCATATGCTCAACACATTGAGCTCAGTTTCCATGCGGGAATCATGAATCCAGTACTTTTGTGACCCTCAATGGTTCAGGGATACAGCTAGCCGTGGGCCCACAACCATTGTGGCTCCGAAATCACAATTTCGGACTTGCCCAACGGATCATGGTAAATGCCTAGAAATATCGCCCCATGATCCCCTAGGTATCACTGATAGTGCCTGCAAGAACAAGTTGATCGTGTTTAGCGTACAGTACGGTCCTTTCAACACATATATCACGATCAGATCAACGACCATTGGTAAATCGAGAGTCGCTAGAGATCCGATAGCTATGCATACACCCTGGAGATCAAATAGTGACATCGCGAGTGTTACTAGGTAAACCCATTTACCTAAAACCCATCCAGCACTCTTACCAGAGATTTATACACTATTATCCCCTCAGATAGCATAGGATATCCACGCATGTAAGCGAGCGGTGAATCCTCGACAACGAAGCATCGACTCCTACATGCATCGGGATCTCACCCAATCCCGCCGCCGTATGACCCCAAGTGAGTCGACAAACGGGTCAAAGTGAGACGCCTATCATGTAGATTCTCAATGACGTTTCGAGTAGTGAGGACTAATCAGTACAACCAAGACCTCGGACTTTTCCACTCGACAAATGGTAACCACTTGGAAAGTCCGAACGAGGGTAGTTCGATAGATCACCAGGTCACTATCCATCTGCATGCTCAGAACATCACAATGTTCCCTACCAATGAAACATGGTACTTCACATCGCAGATGGGTAGTTCGATAGATCACCAGGTCACTATCCATCTGCATGCTCAGAACATCACAATGTTCCCTACCAATGAAACATGGTACTTCACATCGCAGATTCTAGTCTCGAACTCGGGCGGCCTTATACTCATTTTGACGGCCCAATCGACTAGGAACGTGTTCAGAATACACAGTGACTATTAGATGTGTTTCATGATAGCCGTCATACCCACTATCACATCTAACATACACTATGGTGCATTCTAGGTCTTTATCCAATGCAATTGTTAACATTATATAACATAATGAAAATAAAGAATGCCATAAAGAAATGCGAATATCATATATAAAGATCGTTTCATACAAGAGTCTATAAAACCCACACGCCACAAGTTGGCTAGTTGGGCATCTACTCTAACAATCTCCCACTTGCCCTATAGCCAACTACTCATCAAGCGCAGTCCCATTGTTTCGTGATGTTTTTCAAACAACGGCCCTGGCAAGGGCTTCATAAGTGGATCAGCAACGTTGTCCGCAGAGGCGACTCTCTCAACTGCTATGTCATTTCTAGCCACAATATCTCGGATTATGTGGTATTTACTCAGTATATGTTTGGATCTTTGGTGAGACCTAGGCTTCTTTGCTTGCGCAACGGCACCCGTGTTGTCGCAGTACACCGGGACTGGACCAACTCCATCAGGAATGACGCCCAACTCTTGGACGAAATTCCTTATCCAAACCGCCTCCTTAGCAGCAGCTGATGCTACAATGTACTCAGCTTCAGTGGTTGAATCCGCGATGGTGTCTTGCTTGGAACTCTTTCCAAGAGACAGCACCACCATTGAGCATGAATACAAATCCAGAGGTAGACTTCGAGTCATCCACGTCACACTGGAATCTAGAATCAGTGTAGCCTTCCAATTTCAGTTCACCGCCCCAATAGATCATGAACATATTCTTAGTCCTTCGCAAGTACTTAAGAATATCCTTCACGGCCTTCCAATGCAATTGGCCGGGGTTGGCCTGGTAGCGGCTCGTGACACTCAGAGCATATGCGACATCTGGTCTAGTTGAGATCAAGCCATACATAATACTACCTATTACCGAGGCATATGGCACGCATGCCATACTCTCTATCCCTCATCAGTCTTTGGACACATAGACTTAGATAGAGTGACCCCGTGGCTCATAGGTAGGTGTCCTCTCTTGGACTCTTCCATAGAGAACCTCTTAAGTATGGTATCGATGTAGGTGGCTTGGGTGAGTCCGAGCATCCGTTTCGATCTATCCCGATAGATCTGTATTCGAATATAGGATGCTTCACCCATGTCCTTCATCAAAAATCTACTAGACAACCATACTTTAGTTGACTGCAGCATTCCTACATCATTCCCAATGAGTAGAATGTCATCAACATAAAGTACGAGGAATGTCACAGCGCTTTTAACTACCTTCTTATATACACATGGCTCCTCGGGATTCTTGATGAAACCAAATTCCTTAATTGTTTCATCGAATCTCAGGTTCCAACTCCTCGATGCTTGTTTGAGACCGTAGATCGATCTCTGAAGTTTGCATACCTTATGCTCACTTCCTACAGATGTGAAACCCTCAGGCCGCGTCATATAGATCTCTTCCTTAATGTTTCCATTAAGGAACGCAGTTTTCACATCCATTTGTCATATCTCATAGTCGTACCATGCGGCTATGGCTAACAAGATTCTAATTGACTTGAACATTGCGACAGGTGAAAAAGTTTCATCATAGTCAACACCTTGCCTTTGAGTGCAACCTTTCGCGACCAGTCGTGCCTTGTAGGTAATTACCTTACCATCAGGCCCAAGTTTCATCTTGTATACCAATTTTCACCCAATAGGAACAATTACTTCGGGAGGATTAACAAGAGTCCAAACTTGGTTTTCATGCATTGAGTCAAACTCAGACTGCATTGCTTCAAGCCACAAATTGGAATCAGCATCGGAAATTGCCTCCTTGAAAGTTCTTGGATCAGATCCAACAACTTGATCACCTTGATCATCTTCAAGGAGAAAACCATATCTCTCAGGAGACCTAGGAACCCATTCGGATCTCCTAGGTGCGACCATTTCTGGTACTGGCTCTAGAGGTGCAGGAGATTCACTTGGTACTTCAGTTGGTTCTTGAACCTCTTCGAGTTCTACTATTCTGCCCTTTCTATCAAGTATAAATTCCCTTTCCATGAAGGTGGCATTCCTAGAAACAAACACTTTTGTTTCGTTCGGATAGTAGAAGTAGTATCCAATGGAATTATTTGGATACCCAACGAAGTAACATAAGATGGATCTCGTATCCAGCTTATCTCCCACTGTCTGCTTTACGTAAGCAGGACATCCCCAAATTCTCATGTATGAGTATTTGGGTGGTTTGCCCATCCATATCTCATATGAAATCTTATCCACTGCCTTGGTGTGGACATTGTTCAACAACATTACCGCCGTTTCGAGCGCATAGCCCCAAAACGAGGTAGGAAGCTTAGTGAAGCTCATCATAGATCGAACCATGTCCATCAAGGTTCGATTACGACGCTCCGCTACACCATTGAGCTGTGGTGTGGCCGGAGGGGTCCACTGTGCGAGAATCCCATTCTCTTTAAGATAGTCTTGAAATTCAGCACTTAAGTATTCACCACCTCGATCGGATCGAAGTGCTTTAATACTATTGCCTAGCTGATTTTCTACTTCAGCCTTGAATTCTTTGAACCTTTCAAAGGATTCAGACTTGTGCTTCATTAAGTACAAGTACCCATACCTAGAGTAATCATCGGTAAAGGTGATGAAGTATGTGTGATCGTACTTAGTACCAATACTAAATGGACCACACACATCAGTATGGATCAAATCCAATAGGCCTTGGGTACGTTCAGGCTTTCCCTTGAAGGGTTGTTTAGTCATCTTTCCCTTGAGACAAGACTCACAAGTCGGTAGGGAGTTAATGTCTCACAAATCAAACATGTCACTCCTAACTAACTTGTTCATCCTACTCAGAGAAATATGACCTAGCCTAGAGTGCCAAAGTTGTGCTGGGTTTAAGCTATCGTATTTCCTTTTAATTGTTGTTGTATGTGTTTCCACATCGCGAGTTGGAACTGATTTTAATTTTAAGGTGTACAGATCGTTTTCGCGTTCCCCAATACCAATCAAACATTCATTCTTGTAAATATTGCAAATCGAATTAGAAAACATACAAGAATATCCATCACTATCAAGCATAGAAACAGAAATAATGTTCTTTATCAATT
>KQ990855.1:288004-307484 GCA_001598015.1 Dorcoceras hygrometricum | reverse complement strand
AGTTTATCGAATAAACTTTTAATCTTGATATTAGTTATAAATCGTATTTAAACGAGGGATTTTTATTTGCGAAAAGTTTGGTCTCATGCAATTTTTAAATCTCAATTTAAAACATGCGGATTCAACATATATATCAAATATATAAATAACTTTTGGATGATCGATCGCGAGAGCTATGCGGTCCGTGGTTGCCAATCACGAACCTAGGTCCAATCCTAGGTGAAATGCAATATGCAATGCAATCCTATTACAATTGCTTCCGGTTTTACAGATCTTTGGTCTTCAATATCGTTGATCGTCATCGGCCCACCATCTTCAAATGTCCTCCCACTAAGTACTAATTTACAATTAAATTTCCATGACACATAAGGGATACAATTTTAAGGGGTGGGAACGGGCCACAAACAGACCCACTTTATAAAATGATAATCAACAATATTAAATACAAACGAAGTCGCAAAACCTAAAGCATACACCTAACACATTGGGCACGGCTCTCGATCATCCCAAATATGCAATCAATCTAATTAATATGCATAATTAAATAATCAAATTATTTACCACAAAATCATATTTTAATCATAAAATCGCATTTTATAATAAAATCGCATTTTGTCGATAAAATCATATTTTAATCAACAAAATCATATTTTAATTATAAAATCATATTTCATAACTAAAATAATATTTTGCAATTTTAATTGCATTAAATTGGGCTTAAAACAATTTTAGGCCCAAAAATCTCAAAATTTCAAAATCGACCAAAATCGGCCCGATATCGAATATCGGCCCGAAAACTTCATGGGCTGCCCGGGACAGGCCCGAACTAAACCTAGAAGAAGTCATCCGTCGCAACGTCGCCTGAGACATCGTCGGACGATGGCCGCCGCCACCAAATCTACTCTAGCAGTCGACGGCAGGCGGCGACGGCGGCGGGAGGAGAAGGGCTAGAGTGAGGGGGAGGGGAGCTGTGGAGGTTGTCAATACAACTTGGTACAAATTAATAGCTCCCCCAGAAGCCCCTATTTGCAGATATTTCATGGGCTTAAACCATGTTAATGGGCCCAGGTCAGGCCTAGGCCCAGTGAACATTGATTTTGAGTCCATCGTTGTGGCTTCATCATAATCCCGATCGACGATCAGATCAAACCGATCCGCATAGTTTCCAAATCTGAACATTATGATGTAAAAAAAAATTTCGAATCACCTAATCCAACATAGCAGTTAGACTTGTATCAGCTAAAAGAAAATTCATACTTCCCTAGAAAATTTAGGAAGTCATACTTTCATCCTTCCTCCTACTATACTCAACAATTTTAGTACCATTTCTGTATGGAAATTGAAATACCAGTACTTGTGTGACCCTCAATGGTTCAGGGATACAGCTAGCCGTTGGCTCGCAACTCCTTGTGACTCCGAAAAACACATTTTTTGACTTACCCATCGGACCATGGTAAATCGTCTAGCAACATCGCCCCATGATCACCTAGGTATCACTGGTAGTACCTGCAATAACCAGTTGGTCATGCTTAGCTTATAGTACGATCCTTTCAGCTAAAATATCCCGATTGAATCAACAACCATTGGTAATCGAGAGTCGCTACAGATTTGATAGTAATGCATACATCTTGGAGATCAAATAGTGACATCGCATGTGCTACTAGGTAAACCCATTTACCTAAAACATATCTAGTATTCTGGCCAGATATTTGTCACACTATTATCTCTTCAGATAGCATATGATATCCACGCACAAGGGCGAGCGATGAATCCTCGACAAAAAAACATTGAATCCTATATGCATCGGGACCTCACCCAATCCCGCCACCTGATGACCCCAACAGAGTCGGTAAACTGGTCAAATTGAGGAACCTATCATGTAGAGTCTCAATGACGTTTTGAGTAATAAGAACTAATATGTATGATCAGGACATCACTATGTTACCTACCAATGAAACGTGGTACTTTTCTTCACAGATGCTACTATCAAGCTCGGGCGGCCCTTATCCTCTTTTGGACTCCCCAATCGACTAGGTACTAGTTAAGAACACAATGACTATTAAATGTGTTTCATGATAGCCATCAAATTCACTATCAAATCTAACGTACACTACGATGCATTCAAGTTCTTTATCCAAAAATTTGTAATCATAATAATGAAGATGAAGAATGCCATAAAAGAATGCGAATTTCATAAATAAATATCCTTTTACATAGATTCAACAAGAACCCACATGCCACAAGTTGGCTAGTTGGGCACCTATTCAAAAATGAACAGTAACTACGAGGGTTTTGGGAAGAATATCTTTTCGCTCTAGAGAAAGATAAGGTTGTGTGTGGTCTAAAAATTACTAAGTTTTGGGTCAATGTGTAACTCCCAGAAATCCTAATTACGTGGAAATGAGTGCATGAATAGGAGGAAAATTATTTTAGAAAATTATATGCTATTTATGTGGTTTAATGATAGTTTGATTGTTTCATGATATGCATGTTATTTTTTTAGCCCATTTGAGTTTAGGACGTGTGGACGAGACTAGAGACGATCGAAATGAAAATTTATTTAAATTTTTAAGCCCTCATATTTTTAAGAGCAAAAATTTATATTTTTAAGCCATTTTTACGAAAAATGAGCTTTTATGATTATTGGTTGAGGGGAACCCGTTTTTCACCTATACGGGTTGTTTTAATGGATTTTACTATATTTTAAAATTGAGGAGGTTATATATTACGAAAATTAAGATTTTAAAACCTATGTTTAGAGTTTTATTCAACATTTTATGTTCGTGGAGGGTTAGGATTGGAAATCTCCCCTAATTTTCCTAATTAAACCATTTAGAGGGGTTTTCTGGAACTTCATTCATTTCCTATAACCTAATTTTTGAAGAAACCCTAGTCTCCTCCTCCCTTCCCCACACTCACAAGTCGCCTCCCCCTCCCATTTCAAAATTTCCATCGATTTCTGTGGTGATTTCAAGGCAAAGTGTCCTGATCTCTTGTCCTCCGCTCCGGTAACACGTAGTCCTTCATTGTTCTCCAGTCAAGACATGTCATATCTCTTCTTTTCTCACCATTTAAGCTATAATATACTGTTTTTTAATGAATTATTGCATGAATTGTATGTTGATTAGATCTATGCAGAATGTTTGATATCCATGTATGTTTCATAGTTTTCATTACATGTTTGATTCGTTTCTTATGATGCATGGGTCAAGGGAGGTTCATGGGGCTTGGGATTGAGTCATGGTGATTCGAGGGCTATCTAGTGGTGTCTCATGGAGGAGGAGAGGGTTGTTCGATCATGGTTAAGTAGACGGGTAGCTGAGCCTTGCGGCCACATGCGATGGGTCAAGCAGCCGTCCCCTTTGCGTGCCTCATCCGCGTCGTTCAAGCCTCGACATGAGCCAGGGTCAGGTCCAAGGTAACCGGCTGGACCTGGGGGTGGTCCAGCCGGCGGGGCTCAGGCCATGGGCGTCCGGATCAGGGAGGTCGAAGGCTGTTTGTCGCGAGTGGTAGGCGTGCGGCGCTAGGCTAGGGTTGTGCGTGTTGCATGGGCCGGACGGTTCGGATGGACCGGTTTGTTGGGTTCGGTTATACCGGGTCGGTTAGTCGAGGGTTGAGTAAAAATATTTCAAGTTTGGTCCAACTTATTTTATTTCTGGACCGGGTATTTTAGTTTTAAAGTTTTAGGTCCAATTTTAAGAATTTTAGGTCAAATGTTTTAAGTCAAAATGTTAAGTCAAACTTTTAATTATTTTATGGAACTAATATTTTTTTTAAGTTTTAAAGTCAAGTTTTGGTCAATGCGACTTTTATTTAGTCAAATTTTAAGGCTTGATTTTAAAGTGAAGGGTTGAGAACTTTATTAAATTTTAAGATTAATTTTTAAGGTTTATTGGGACAAGTCATTTTTAGGGTTGAGTGTTATTTTAAAGTTAAGTCTAGGGTTTTTGGCTTAGAAGCAGTGGGCTCGGCACATGAACCAGTCCTTGACCGGAGTAGAAAATGTAAAAGCCCGTGAATATATATTTAATTAGATATTTAGTATTTTATGTATGATAATGTTTTAAATGAAGGAATTAGATATATATTGACGGGGTAAGCCTTTTAAATTACATGTTTTTATGAAATACACGCATCATGAAAGTTTTATGAAAATGATGGGGCATGAAAGAAAAGAAAAATATTTTCGAGGGATTGAAGTGATGTGTGGCAAGTTTACGATGGGCGAAGTCGGGATACCGAGCCCGAGGAACCCCTGTTCATGTATTACGAGCTTATGGATCCATGTGTTCACGGCATGGTGAAGTGGCAGCATAGAGGTGTGAGCAATCCCGAGCTAAAGTTGGGTGAACCGCATCGCCGCGTACGTTGGTTCTTAGATTTATCAATCGCTTATTTTATGGCTCACACTTCATTGATATGACTCGCACGCCCTTTTACGTTACGTTATGTTATGCTCATGCCTCAGTATGTTACGATATATGAACATTTACTATTATGAATAGTTTCAACGCATGTTTTACTATCATTCATGCACGCATGTTTTGAAGTTATTTTACTATATGTATATGCTTGCATGCGATTTTATTATACGTACTTTGTTATTATTCGGATAGAGCATACTGGAACTTTAGTATCATAGTTTAAATGGTGCAGGTGATGACCCTGTTTATTTTATGCCAACCGGCGGTGAGGATTTCTAAGCGCCTGCCAATCTGGGTTTTATAATGTATGGACGACTTTATGTTTTAAGTTACTCATTTATTTATGTTGTCAAGTAATGTTGAGGAAATGTTTTAAAGGGACGAGCCATACTTTTTAGAATGTTTGTTTTGAACTTTATTTTATTTCAAAAAAAATTCTAGAGTACGGATCGTCTCACAACAGTACTACTAAACTCCTCGATATGATCTACAGTACTTTCGGACCAGCTCAGACCTCGACATTGTTCCAGCTTCGGCTTGCACATACCAGATCGTGAATCACATTAGATCGCACACTCAGATCTGATCGAATACCTGTCAGCTCGCGCAATATCTAGCTCAGCTCAGAGCTAAAAGATCAGATGGCACCTCATTCACAGTGTTGGATCTATTTTTACAGATCATAATATGAATTTTGGTTGACACAAAACCTGCTTATATTTGACTAACGGCTTTCGTGCAATGTGCAATGCACTTGATTAAGGAGATATCCAAAGTGGTCCAGCGAGGGGATGCCCAAGCTAGCCTGGTTGAAGATATCTTTGCTGGAACAGTGAGGGGACGCCCGAGCTGGTACAACAGAAGAGTTTCTGGATGCAGGAAAATCAAGCTGGTTCACCAGCTTGGTACAGAGGCAAGTCCAGGGCAGCAGCTGAAGTGCAGTGATCAAGCGTAGTAAGTGAAGAGCAGAATGGTTCAAGTGCAGCGTTCAAGTGCAGATCAAGTGCCGTCCACAATTGAGGTGACCAAATGCAGAGCCGTGTACAAGCGCTGTGATCAAGTGCAGATTTGATCACAAGCAGAGTACGAAGAACTCAGTTGAGAGACCAGACCAGAGACCAGCTGGGAGGTCAACTGAGATATACGAGCTGATTTAATGAGATGCTTAACAAGCTCGAGGTAACCCCCGACTATTGGAGCAGAGGAAGAATCTGTATGCAAGGGGTACCCCATCAGTCTCCATAGAGCTAAGCTGGTATGGAAAGATGCGAGCTGGATAACCACATTGTGTTGGATCTGTTGTGATAGGATCAATACGGCACGAAAACATTCCTAAGAGTTCAGAGGGGGGGTTGAATGAACTCCTTGGTATTTTAAATTTTCGAAACCGTAACTCTTTTTACAAGCACCGCTTAACTTAAGTTCGAGTTACCAGACTTAAGATATCTCAGTGTAACGGCTGATCTTTTGGCTAACAAATATTTGCGGAATAAATCCAATAAATCAGTGAACAGTATAAACCAATAAATAAATGCGTAATGTAAAAGTTTAAGGGACAGAGAATTTGTTTCTGGAAGTTCGGATATGAATATCCTACGTCTCCCCTTCTTCCTTTTCAGGAAGGTTTCACTAGAAGATTTGATGCGTGTAGGCCTTCTACAAACACCCGATCACCGAGCCTCGCTCCAGGTGAACTCCTAGCAACACCACAAACTAACACGCAGACGCAGCTGCTGAAAATAGGTAACGTAATGATGTTTTTAGAACTGCTTCACAAAGCCAGTTCGTTACATAAATAAAATATGACAATGAAATACAAATCTATGAGACTGTAAATTCTCTGGTTTCTAAACTACGAAACACGATTCAAAAGATTGAACCAGAGAATGACTCGAAGGTAAATCTGTGAATTCTTGATTGAAAGTCTTTCGAGTTGTATGAGCTTCTTGAGAGTAACTTCAACAAATAGTAAGCTCGAGATAGAAAAATGGCAGAGTAACGGCAAGTAATTTTAGAGCAAAAGTTGTTCTTCAAATCAAACTTCTGCTATTTATAGTCTTCGCTCAACGGTCAAATAATCCTGTAAAGGGAACAAAATCCCTTTTGAAATTTTGATAACCAAGCAACCGTAATTTCTGCTCCACTACAAGGTAAGTTGCACACCGTCAGAGCCAAAATGTCGTTTTCCATATCTGTGCAATCACCGTGTAACGACTTCTGCAAATGTGTACTATTTACCCAAAATAGTACCAATGTTGTCTCCTTAATTCCGGGCAAAAGTACAATTCCATCTTCACCTTTGATTTTGAATATTTATATCGTTTGAATCAATTCGTAGTCTGAGCCTGAAATTTCTTTCTGATAATCAGCTTTTCCCTTCACACAGAAGATGAATATCTTGCATCTAATCGAATACGCAGTTTCAGTTGAAGCATAATAACAATAGAGTACTTGCAACAGCTGATAGCTTCACGTCTGAAATATTTTCTTGTTTGTATCAAACTCCAACGTCTGAATGATAACCAACATCTGAATCTACGCATTAATCCATCTTCTGAATTCTAGCGCAAAATCATACGCTGTCGTTTCATTATCTAAACGACGTAGTTTTGCAACTCGTTAATAAATACTTTGTCGTCTGAATGGTTGCGTCTGATATCAAATCAACATCTGAATCCTTACATAACCCATCGTCTGAATACTAGCGCTAATCAAAACGCTGCGTATTAACTTACTCAAACAACGTAGTTTTGTGACACACAAATATTTGCGCCTGAATTCCCCACGATTGAAATACTCAACGTCTGAAATATTCTTAAATATCCAACGGCTGATTATAACCAAGTAACACCCAACGACTGATTTAAAAACACTGTAGCTAACTACTGAAAATAAATAGATTTCCAACAACTGATTCTACCATCTACTGATTACTAACCAATGATCAACATCTGAATTTATCTCCCGACTGATATAAGAACTTGATACCAGAAACTGATAACTGTATATCTTCAACATCTGAAATAGAAACCCATCAACCGAATGCTTCAACTCTACTGCTGAGATATTCTTGAATACCAAGATCTGAATTATCCTGACGTCTGAATATACTTTCCTGTTAATTGCAACAGCTGAATGACCAGTAGTTACTTTGCATCAACACTTATCTTATTTTGTTCACCAAAACTATAAATTTTATCCTAACATGTTGTTACAGATCAGAATCTATGTTTTGATTCAGACAAAATCTGCTTCTGGTGTACTAATGCTCTCTTGACATGCGCAGCTTGCTTAGACTGGAGTAGATGTGAAGATATCAAAATTGAAACAGTGAGGGGACGCCTAAGCTGGACTAGTCGAATATATCTAGCTGGAACAGTAAGGGGACGTCCAAGCTGGTACAGCAGTTTACTTCCAGAAGTACAGGGAACACCAAGCTGGTTCACCAGCTGGGAGTAGGAGCAGCACGAAGATCAAGCGCAGAATGAAGAGCAGAATTGAAGTGCAGAATGGTGTAGTGGAGAACGGCTCAAGCGCAGATCAAGTGAAGTGTACAAATGTAGAGTCGTATACAAGAGCAGTGATCAAGTTTAGGTCTGATAACAGAATGCTCTTGTAACCAGTTCATATTAAGGATCTCAGTCCTTGGGAAGACTGAATCTTAACTGGTTATCATATCACAAAGAAGATGGGATATATTCACTGGTGTTGAACTGTAGTTGAACCAGTGAAAGGAAAGGTGTGCTTGCCGAAGGTTTGGAAGAGGTGTCTGAATAGACCAAGTGAAAAAGCAAGCACACAAAGGGCTCGTGACGAGAAGAATAGAGCCCAAATGGTTAAGGACAAACCATCTTGAAGATAAGAGGACCAGCCAAGAGCAAACAAACTAGCTGGCCGTATGATATCTGTGAGAAGCTTGATCTCACAGATATATCAACCAGCTGGTTGGTGATCAGCTGGGAATGGAGTAAAGCTAGAGCCTCAAAGCATCTTGAAGAGCATGAAAGAACAGAAAAAGCTCAGCTGCAGACAAAAAGAGGCGTACCTGCAGAAGTTGCTCCAGAAGATCAGCTCGAAGATGAGAACAAAGAAGCTGGTGAGTAGAAGGAGAGAGATCTGCAGGAGCTGATGAAGCAACCAACTTGACAGAGAAATAAGCTGAGAAACCAGAACCAGACAAATCAATATGGTCAAACAAATCAGTTTGAACAATCAAACGAAGACCAATCTAATTGGTTCAAACTGATTTGTTGTGTCTTGCCCACATCAGGCACAAGCAAACAAGAGCTCGAAATTATCAAAGGCTGCAGAATCGCAGATGAAAAGAGCTCAAGTCAAATAAAGCCTGCAACGCATTAAAATCCAAAGGACACAAAGTACATATGCGTCAGAATGCTTTTCAGAACGGTTATAACTTTGTGTCCAATGGATAAATCCAGGCAGAGGTTTTATATACAGGCACAATAGAACAGAAGAAGTATGGGCAAAACAGAGAGAGTATAGTTGTGCGAATTCCAAAAAAAAAATCAAGAAAAGCACAACATTGAACCTGGGAAGACAATGAAAAACCAGCTCGAACCAGGAGCACTTCCCAGGTTGTGAGAGATTTAATTATTGAGAGACCGTGATTACACTGTAAATCTCACACACACACATTCACTCACATTCGAGAGTTGAGTGAAAAATATTAGAGTGAATGTGATTCAATGCTCTCCAGTTTAGTCTTTGGACAGAGACGTTAAACAAGTCTAGTTGTCTTTCGCACTGAGACGTTAAAGAAGTGTGTGTTGTCTTTCACACTAAGACGTTAAATAAGTGTACGTAGCCTTTCTCACTGAGGCAGTAAATAAGCGAGTTAGATACACGCAGCTTGCGGGCTGGTGTGCAGTGGTGTGGCTAGGAGTTCTTGCGGCTGCGGATCGTAGGAGTGGGTTGCAGCGAGGGTCGTTGTAATCAAATTCTTCTAGTGGATCCTTCCCGTTGTGGAATAAATGGAGACGTAGGAGATTTTTCTCCGAACTTCCATAAACAAAGCTCAACGTATCTTCTTTACTATTTCAGTACTTGCATTCATACGCATTGCATATTTGTTTATCGCATAAAACTGTTTACTCGAGATTTCGAATTTAAGAGTGCAGTTTGAGTTATTTCTGCATGATTTTATTCATTACTCAATCTGTATCTCGGTGCACAAGTATTCAAGAACACTGAGCTATTGCAGCTCAAGATAAGTTAACCAAATCGTTCGACTGTGTGTCGAGCTGGTTTCAGCATCCAGCTGGAACCATCATGTTGAGCGCTTGCTTTGTATCAGGTTGGTTTCAACAACAAGCTGGAAAAATTTTGGTTATCGCAACCTAGCTTCAATGCCTTGCTGAATCCTACGTCTTATCATTCGATCTAGTTACACCCTCTAAAGTGCCGATTATTGTCAAAATAACAAGTACATAAAGGGTAAAACCGATCCCAACACATTTTAACAACTCTGCATCGATCCATAAGAACTTTGATGTAGACCAGCTTAGAGAACAACTCTAGAAAAGAATCGGCTCAGATATAGGGATCAGATTAAAACCAAGCTGGTTAAGGACAAACCAGCTTGGTAGCAGTTGTGGAAGAAGAGCAACTCAAGAGCAGATGACAAGAATAAATTAGAAGAGTAGCTGAAGAACGGTTTCAAACGAGAGGAGAATAAGAGAGCTTTGAACAGATCGATGAAGCAACCAGCTCAAAGGAAAGACCAGCTCAGTGCAAACCAGAATGGAGAAAAGCTTGCAAGCTGGTTAATGTCAAACCAGCTCAGATAGCATGACAGATGCTATCAAACCTACGAGCAAAGAGATTTGAATACAAGAATATAAGACAAATGCTTTTGTATTCAAATCGACTTTCTTGTATTGTCTTCTCAAATATAGTGCTCATGTGCTTAAAGTGAAGAAAAAGCCTTCGACGCATTTAAAGATAAAGGACGCAAAGTACAACAGTGTCAGAAGACTTTTAAAATGACTATAACTTTGTGTCCAACGGATATAAATCTTCATCAGGCTATATACAGAGCACAACACAAGAAAGTTGAAAAGAGAGAGTGCTAAGAAGAGTGAAGTCGAAAAGTATTGTGCGAACCAAAATGTAAAAGAAGAAACCACAACCCTGAAGACATTGAAGAACCAGCTCGGACAGGAGAACTTCCCAGTGTATGAGATTTTATCTTCGAGAGATTGAGCGTACACCGTAAAATCTCACACACGATTCACTCACATATTTGAGAGAGCTGATTACATTAGCTGAGCGAATCAAAAACAAAAACGACTACCTTGTAATCTTTGGACAGAGACGTTAAACAAGTCTATGTTGTCTTTCGCACTGATACGTTAAAGAAGTGTCTGTAGCCATTCTCACTGAGGCAGTAAAGAAGTGAAGTTAAACACACAGCTTGCGGGCTGGTGTGCAGTGGTTGCTAGGAGTTTTTGCGGCTATTGGTCGTAGGAGTGGGTTGCAGCTGGGGCCGCTGTAATCAAAGCCTTCTAGTGGAATCCTTCCAGATTGCGGAAGAAGGGGAGACGTAGGAGATTCAGCTCCAAACTTCCATAAACAAATCGCAGTGTATTTCTTTATATCTTTCTGCATTTACATTCATGCATTGTATGTTTGTTTAATTTGCTTAAAACTGTTTTGGCTTTTGATTATTAGAGTTCAGTTTGAGTTGTTTCTGTATGCTTTTAATTCATAACTAAATCTGTATCTCGGTGCACTAACATTCAGAAACACTGAGCTATTGCAGCTCAATATTTAAGGATCCAGATTGATTGTGTTAAACCAGCTCACAGAGCTGCTGGTAATCTTGACCAGCTCGTAGAGCTGTTGGTCCAGTGTCACGCCGATCTGGTTTTGCAGTAGCGTACTGGTTTTCTTTAGAAATTTTTTTAAAATGCACGTCTTACGGGTTTGGTTTTTAGGCTTTGTGAGAGCCTACGTGAGTTGTGGCAGAGCTCACTGACACCCTCAGTTTTTCGATCCTAACACTTGGTTTCAGAGTGTTTTTACGATCTGGTACCATGCATTTCGGGGACCAACACACAGTAATTTCAGATCACATGTACTCAGGTAAGGAACCAACCAGATCAATCTCTCACTACTCGTATCAGGTTGCTCACTCAGACCAACTCAGAGCATTCAGCTCAGCTTGCGGTCTCCAGAACAGTATGCGCTACTAAGATCAACATGCACCTCAACAGTTCAGCTCACCCTGCTCCGCTCAGCACACGCCGACCTGATCAGATCTCAAAGCTGCACCAACTTAGTCAGGCATCTTGTGACACTTACACTAACACCTTGCGCACACCAACAGATCATGCTCACTATAGATCATGCTCGCAAGAGATCATGCTCACAGCTAAGCTCTTGCATGGCAAACAGCTCTCGCCAAACCATTTCTTCGCCATCATCTTTTGATAAGCTGATATAACCAAACAACACAACACAATGTCCCTGATCTTACTACTCAACCCAGGACACTGCGTAACTCCCAAAGATGAATCCCGTTTACGCTTTACTTCTCAACTGGTAACTGCTCAGAGCTACTACACATCAACTCACACTAAGACAGATCAGATTACACTAACAATACTGTCCGATAGGATCAATAGGATCGAAATTAGAATCAAAATAAGCCTAGGAGTTCAGAAGGGGGGGGGGGGGTTCAATGAACTCCTTCGAGTTTTCTTTTTTCAAATCCTTTAAAAACGATTTTACAAGCCTGTGCTTAACTCAAAGCTGAGTGGCCAGCTTTGTGGCTCTCAGTTCAAATCTGTTTTCTCGGTTAATAATAATGTAAAGAAATAAACTGACTAAACAGTGAACAGTAAATAAATAATAATGCGAGTAATTAAATAGAGAGAGTTCAGAGTTTGTTTTTGGAAGTTCGAAAATCAGCATCCTACTTCTCCCCTTCTTTCTTTTCAGGAAGGTTCCACTATAAGAATTTGATGGTTACAGCTTCTGCAAACACCCGCTCACTTAAGCCTCGCTTAAAGTGAACTCCTAGCAACCAAATCTAAGCAGACTCCTCTGCTCATTACAAAAAAACATATTTTTAGAACTGCTTTAAATAGAAAGTTCTTTACAGACTCTAATCTGAATGATTTAACGAATACAACACAAGACAGAGTTTGTAACACTTCTGGTTTTTGAGCAATAAGAATATTTGGCTAATGTAAACCAGAAGGAATATCGAAGGTTAATTTCTGTTGAAAAAGGTATGTTCTTCAAGATTTTAGAGCTGGGATAGATTGAGAGGTTTTAAATCGTAGATTGGAAAAACCACCGCTTGGTGATCGAGAGAATGGTCGAGATCTTTTCCGCTTGAATCATTTCATATATTTATACACATCCATCTTCAACGGTAATTTAATGAGCCAGTAGACACAAAACATATTTGAATATCTTAATCGATCGAGCATTAATTGTGCCATTAATGCTGAGTTGAGGTTTGTCTGTTGTTGTCAGAGCTTAGTTGACTTTTTAGCCAAAGATGGTAAACATCGTTTGTACCAACTCTGAGTTCTGCACAATATACTCCAAATAGCTCTGATCTTGTCTCTATTCAATCCAATTTGTCTTACACGCTTTATCTGATTTAATCTTGATTGTTGAATCATTTGGAATAAATAGCTGTCAAGATCTGAAGGTGTGATCTGAAATCTGTTTCGGATCTGAACTCTTATTCGGCTCTGATCTCAAATCTGCTTTTGTATATATATGAGCTTCAAGATCTTTCTCCTTTACGGATTTCTCCCTTTTTGTTCTCTTTATCATTTCCTTTACAGAAGCCTCTGATCTGATCTGTTATATAAACTTCTGAACGGATCTGATATATAAGGCTCTGTACTGAATCTGATACGTAAACCTCTGAACGAATCACTCGGATCTGAAATGCTCAGATCTGAATTTCTCGGATCTAAATTGGTCGTATCTGATTTGTTGTAACCGCCTAAACGGTTAAGTCCTTAACCCGATTGCTTATATTCTAAATTTGATAGTCTAATATTCAGTTCTATATCTTGTTTGTGTTATCAACAAAACTTTTAAATTTTATCTTAACAAATTCCCCCTTTTTGGTGATGACAAAACTTAGCAGCTTATGACTTAAAAAAGACAAAAATAAATTGCTCTAAGTCTTTGCTATATTTTCAATCAAAACGGCCAAGTACAAGAGTTTTGTAAATGAACTTAATTTGGAAAAATTGCTCAAGAAAACCATCGGGTAAATCCAGAATTTCGGCTTCCTCTTCCTTTGTATGATCCACTCCCTCTTTTCCTTGATGGTTCACTGCTTCTTCCACCACTACCTCCAGGTCTGCTCCGATCTTCACGCTGCGGACCACTACTACATCCTTCCCCCTTTTTGTCATCACGCCCTCTATTAATATAGGCAATGATTTCTGAGAGCTGGGCACGACGAGTAGAGAGGCCCTCATGTGTTTCCAAACGGAATGCAGTCAATTATTGAGTTAGAGCAGCCTTTTGAATCTGTAACGTCATTAATTTGAGCCCTAAAGACCATATCCTGCCACGAGGTAGATTGTGCAAAAGAGAGATCAAGTTTTGTAATCTTCTGTGAAAGTTTAGCATTGAGCTCGTCTACACTTTCTCCAGTCTGCACCTGCTCAAATCGAATCTGATCAAGAGAAGCACGCAGCTGTGCAGTCGATTTTGTGAAGTCGGTAGGAAGAAAATCAGTAGTTGGCATGGTAATCTGAGCTAGATCATCTGTAAACTGAATACGGGAATCACTTGAAGAAGACAAACTAGAAGTCGTCGAGCTATCTGAGCTAGAACTGTCTGAACTGATATCAACCACAAAGAAATCAACAAAATATACAACACTCTATCTGTGCTAAAACGCATCAAAAACTCCAATTGGAACTGTATCTGTATCTGAAACTGAATTTATAGCAACTATGTCGGTACACATATTTACTGAGCCCACTAGCTGTAGATGTCCGAAAAGAGAAAACTGAACAATATCTATAGAAATCTCCACCCAATTCCTCTGAACAATAACAGAATAAGGTCTTCGAGAATCAAGGTCTTGAACTGGTTCAATGAAGACACAAATAGGAGCAAAAGCATCCACATATGCCCTTTGTGGTAGCTGTTTCTTCTGTTTTAAATACGCAGCATAGCTAAACGTGCAGGCTTTGGATCTGCACCCTCTACATCTTTCCGAGACCCGTTAATAGAAATCAAAGACCTTACCCAGCTAGTGGAAGAAACGTTTGGATAGAATTGCGACTGAATTCCTCTGATATGCTCATCAGCTCCTCCAAACAGATTTGAGCTAGATGGCCGTGCCCACTTCATCTTGTGTTGTTTCAGCTTCTCCAACAAACTTCTCAATGCAATGCGGTGATCCTCTGAGAGCAAGTCCAAAACTTGAAAATCGATTTCCGAAGTGTGCGTGCCGGATTAAAAAATTTTGGAGCCTGGCCTACAAAAATTTTCTGATCAACATCTCTCTATACTTTGCCGTTTTGTACAATCGCTTCTGTACAACCGTCTGTAGAGAATCAGTCTCAGCCCATTTTAGGAGCTGCTCTTTGCTGCCAAATCTGAAACTGAATTCAAAGCTGCTAAGCCACGAATACTGAAAGAATTAAAGAATGAAACTATTTCCTCTATAACTGCATCTCGAATCTGTACAAGAAAATTTACATCTGCATAAACCAAAGCAAAAGACTCCTTAGCCGGATTGCCCTTTATCTCCTCCACAAGGGGTTCCTTCCCCTTGTCCGTAGGGTCAATCTTAGGAAGGGTGGCCTTGTACCAGTCCACTTCCCTAAATGCTATACCGCGACCGAACTTAATCAGTGTAGGCTCCTTAGCCGCGGTAGATGGAAGGATCATGTCGTCAGTAATTTGCTTCAGAATATCATCAATGTACATCGACTCTTCATCAGACACTGATATCTCAGTAAGCCTATGAACCTTGATCAAGGGTTCTGTGTCTTCAGAGTCAGTAGGCTCCTTATCTTTCTCCTCCGCATCTGTTTTCTTCTCATCGGTCTCCTTTTCATCTGTATCTTTCTCCTCTGTCTCCTCCTCATCTGACTCCTCTTGCAAAATCAATTTTCATTTAGGAGCGTGGCTCCCTTGAGCACTGGGGCTCTCAACTAGTACCACAGAAATTGGTACAGCTTCTTGTACCACATGTACAATAGATAAATCCTTTTCTTTGGGAGCATCTATCCTAACAGTAGTTCGCTTCTTCTTTGAAACTAGTTCAGCAGGAGGAGCTTGTCTCCTCTTTGTTGCCTCCTTAACAACCTTCTCCACCATGGGCTCCTCCGTCACCTCTTCAGCAGTTGTCGACACAGATTTTTTGTGAATGAGTGACGCAGCCATTGCTGTAGATATATTGAAGAAAATAACGTCAAGGAATGAAGATAATCTGCATAGATAAAACACTGAAACAAAAAGAGTAATTTTTGCAAGGTAAGTGTTAGAAGAAATTACACAGACGCATAAAAGAGAGATGAATACGAAAAGGTATGATAAAAAATGTGGATGTGACATTTCGTATGATCAAAACACATGTGTCAATCATCCGATTGCGCAACCATAATTTGAAAAGATTTTAAATTTTAAGCAGTACGGTTAAAAGTAAAATGAACCGCCATTTTAAATACATCACAACCGTTGATATTTTTAATGTTCCAGTTGGGGTACTGTCAGATCAGATCATATATAAGTATCAGCTGTATATACTCATAATCTGAATAGATTCAGATCACACGTATTCAGCTGATTCAACACTTATTAAATCTGATCTGTTGTTCCCCCTAAAGCTGAGAGTCCTCCCAAATCTGAAATTCACCAAAACTGAGGTTCCTCTTCATTGCCCTGAACTGAGGTCCCAAAGCTGAAGTGAACTAAAGTTGTTCAATCTGCAATATCTCGCTCAATAACATATTAGGGAAATTGTAAGAGACTAAGAATATTTCGAAAATACTAAACCTTAGCATTTGGTAGAGGCTTTGTGAAGATATCAGCAACTCGCAGATCTGTTGGCACATACTCGAACCGAACGTCCTTCTTAAGCACGTGATCTCTTATGAAGTGATGCCTTATATATATGTGCTTTGTTCTATAATGCAGCACAGGATTCTGAGTGATGGCTATCACACTTGTATTGTCACAGAAAATAGGAGCTTCAGAAGCATGCCGTAATCTCTAAGCTGATGTTGAATCCATAAGATCTGAGCACAGTAGCTTCCAGCTGCTAGATACTCTGCTTCAGCTGTAGACGTAGCAATTTATGTTTGCTTCTTACTAAACCAGGAAATCAGCTGATCTCCCAAAAATTGACAAGTACCACTTGTGCTTTGCCTATCAATCCTACAACCTGCATAATCTGCATCACTATAACCGATTAGTTGAAAACTGGAGTCCTTGAGATACCAAAGACCCACATTGGAATTTCCTTTAAAATATTTTAATATCCGCTTAACTGTGATATAATGAGATTGTTTAGGCTCAGCTTGGAATCTAGCACGCATACAGACATCAAACATGATGTCTGGTCTGCTAGCAGTAAATTAAAGCAATGAGCGAATAATACCACGATACAAAGATACTTCAATGGCAGTTCCAGATTCATCTTTGTCAAGTTTGATTGAAGCACTCATCAGGGTAGCTGCTGCTGAACTATTTTCCATCCCGATATTTTTCAACAGTTCTTTCGTATACTTAGCTTGATTGATGAATATTCCATTCTCAAGCTGTCTGACTTGTAAGCCTAGAAATAACGTCAGCTCTCCCATCATGCTCATCTCAAATTTGTCCTGCATCAATTTAGAAATATTCTGGCACAATTTGGGGTTAGTTGACCCAAAGATAATATCATCAACATATATTTGCACCAAAAGAACATGATCATTTTCGACAAATTTAAATAAGGTCTTATCAACTGTGCCTATTATGAGATCATGATCAATCAGAAATTTTGAAAGTGTTTCATACCAAGCTCTGGGTGGTTGTTTCAACCCATATAAAGCTTTATCCAGTTTGTAAACGTGATCTGGATATGTATGATTTACGTGTTAGAGTAGATGCCCAACTAGCCAACTTGTGGCGTGTGGGTTTTATAGACTCTTGTATATGACAATTTTATTTATGAAATACGCATTTATTTATGGCATTATTTATTTCATTATGTTATATGATGTTAACAATTGTGTTGGATAAAGACCTAGAATGCACCATAGTGTATGTTAGATGAGATAGTGGATATGATGGCTATCATGAAACACATCTAATAGTCACTGTGCATTCTGAATTCGTTCCTAGTCGATTGGGCCGTCAAAATGAGGATAAGGCCGCCCAAGCTTGAGACTAGCATCTGCGATGTGAAGTACCATGTTTCATTGGTAGGGAACATTGTGATGTTCTGAGCATGCAGATGGATAGTGACCAGGTGATCTATCGAACTACCCTCGTTCGGACTTTCCAAGTGGTTACCATTTGTCGAGTGGAAAAGTCCGAGGTCTTCGTTGTACCGATTAGTCCTCACTACTTGAAACGTCATTGAGACGCTACATGATAGGCACCTCACTTTGACCCGTTTGCCGACTCAAATGGGGTCGTTAGGCGGCGGGATTGGGTGAGGCCCCGATGCATGTAGGAGTCGATGCTTCGTTGTCGAGGATTCACCGCTCGCGTTCATGCGTGGATATCCTATGTTATCTGAGGAGACAATAGTGTGATAAATATATGGCCAGAGTACTGGATGTGTTTTAGGTAAATGTGTTTGCCTAGTAACACTCGCGATGTCACTATTTGATCTCCAAGATGTATGCATAGCTATCGGATCTCTAGCGACTCTCAATTTACCAATGGTCGTTGATCTGATCGGGATATATGTGTAGAAAGAACCGTACTGTACGCTAACCATGACCGACTGGTTTTTGCAGGAACTATCAGTGATACCTAGGGGATCATGGGGCGATGTTTCTAGGCTCTTTACCATGATCCGATGGGCAAGTCCGAAATTGTGATTTCGGAGCCATAATGGTTGTGGGCCCACAGCTAGCTGTATCCCTGAACCATTGAGGGTCACACAAGTACTGTATTTATGATTCCCGCACGGAAACTGAGCTCAATGTGTTGAGCATAGGAAGAGGATTTTAGGGAGTGCGACTTCCTAAAAGTCAACAGAGGTCAAATTGCGATTTCACAAAGTTTAGGGGCTAAACTGCTATTTTGGTCTAGGTATTCTGAAAAATTGCTTTCGCATCATAATATTCAGTTTTGGAAACTGAGTCGATCGGTCCGATCTGATCGTCGATCGTAATTATGATGAAGCCACGGTGATGCGGAGAACAGAATGTTCATATATTGGACTGGCCCGCCCCAGGTCCAATGGGCCGGTTCAAGCCCATCATACCTATACTTAGTCTTGACCTAGGGCAACTTATGAGATACTTTTGCATCTCACAACCCTAGCCTCCAAGCTCCAAAACCGCCGCCCCCTCCTCTCAAACCACACGCACGGCCGCGCCACCGCCGTGCCTCCACCGTCAGCCGCCGTCCGCCGCCTGCTACGTGACCGGACTTGTTTCGATTACCGCGACGAGGAGTTTCCGTCCGTGCCAAAATCCGTCAGATCTTCTAGTGCAGATAGACGGAGGAATCTTGAATCCAATCGTGGACCTGATTAGGAGGATCTACCGCCGCCTACAATTCATGAGCCAGATTTCCCTTTGAATTCTGGTTGGAGCCAGGCGCCTAGACGCCAGCAAGGTAACGATTCTATGAACACCCTATGAATGTTTATAGAATTGTATTTGAATGTATTGAACGTTTCTCGGGCATTTTTTATTTCCGCTGCGCCCCCGGGAAACGGGATCCGGATCCGCCATTGCATGGCAACAGTGGTATCAGAGCTGAGGCTCGGATCCTTCAATACATTTGTTGCCTGTATTGCATCAGATCTCGACTTTTTAAAATCAGTAAACGAAAAAAAAAAATTTTTTTGTTAGCAACTGCCTGCGGCGCTG
>KQ990855.1:262083-287451 GCA_001598015.1 Dorcoceras hygrometricum | reverse complement strand
GTACCCGAGGCGGCGTTGCGACGCTGTTTTTCGACTCCTTGGATTTTCGGGCTTGTCCGGGACGGCCCGAGGGGTGTTTGGGCCAATATTCGATATTGGGTCGATTTTGGTCGATTTTGAAATTTTTGAGATTTTGGGCCTAAAATTGTTTTAAGCCCAATATGATGCAATTAAAATTGCAAAATATGATTTTAGTTATGAAATATGATTTTATAATTAAAATATGATTTTGTTGATTAAAATATGATTTTATCGACAAAATGCGATTTTATTATAAAATGCGATTTTGTAATTAAAATATGATTTTGTGGGTAAATGTCAAATATGATTTTATTATTTAAATTTATGCATATTAATTAGATTGATTGCATGTTTGGGATGATCGAGAGCCGTGCCCAACGTGTTAGGTGTATGCTTTAGGTTTTGCGATTTCGGTTGTAATATATTGTTGATTTCATAAAGTGGGTCTGTTTGTGGCCCGTTCCCACCTTACAAATTTGTATCCCTTACTTGTTATGGAAATTTAAATGTAATGTACTAGATTTAGTGGGAAGACAATTTGAAGACGGTGGACATGACGATCAAAGATATTGAAGATCGAAGATCTGTAAAACCGGAAGCAATTGTAATAGGATTGCATTGCATATTGCATTTCACCTAGGACTGGACCCAGGTCCGTGATTGGCAACACGGACCGCATAGCTCTCGCGATCGATCATCCCAAAGCTTATTTATATATTCGATATATATTGAATCCGCATGTTTTAAATTATGATTTAAAATTGCATGAGACCAAATTTTCAAAAATAAAATCCGTCGTTTCAAATACGATTTAAAACTGATATCAAGATTAAAAGTTTATTCGATAAACATAGGGAATTTAAATCTGTTTAAATTATCCCTACCTTCTATCAATAATGGGTGTACGTCGATGCTATCCGCATACATGGCCCGGCTCATATTATTGAGGGGTTATGTATGCCGGAAAGCTGTCCACGCCATTGACAATTGTTGTGAGTCGGTTGGAACTCCCTTTAACGTTGGCTCATATTATTGGGGACGTTAAGGGGACCGTCCCTCATGACTCAACATTGATGGGTCATCTTGACACGTGATAGTAAACGACGTCATATTATTGGGCCCTTGCTGGGCATGAGGTGAATACATGGAGGTTGCACCGTTTGCAATTGGACTCTACCTTTTGGGGGTCATGGTTGGCTGATATTATTCGTGACCATGATCACTTGATTGGACTCCGTGTACCCACTAAGGAAACTTGCTTTCCCGATTTCATTAGAGGGTGGTGAAATCGTTAAAATAGTGGGAGGGTAATTCATAAAACTAAATGACCTTGTTTTATGTCTTAGCGCTTTTTCATTTATAGTTAGTAAAGCATGTCTGTTTTTCTTTTCAGTATAAACTTCTTTATAATGTCTTCGATCAAAAACCCACTCGCTGCTATACTGGATAGCAACAAGTTCACCGGTCTGAACTACCAAGACTGGCTTCGAAACCTCAACATTGTGTTGGCTTCGGAGAAACTTCTCTATACGATAGAGAAGAGCCCTCCGAAGGAAGCCCCTGCCGATATCAACCCTGAGGAGCTGATTACGCTTAAACAATGGTGGGACGACGAGCTTAAGACTCGATGCTATGTGATGGCATCGATGTCCAACGAAATGCAACGGCGCTTTGAGAAGACGAAGTATGCTGCTGACATACTCTTTCATCTCAAGGAACTGTATGGGGAGAACTCTCGACATGAGAGGTTCATCACTGTCAAGGAGCTTAAGACGAGCCGCATGAGCGATGGGACTTCGGTCCGCGAGCATGGGGTTCGTATGATTGGACTCGTTGAAAAGCTGGCGGGCCTTGATATCACACTTCCACACGAGCTATCCGTGGATGTGCTTCTCCTCTCACTACCCGCTGCATTCGACCCCTTTGTTGTCAACTTCAACATGAACAAGCTTGAAGCCACCCTTGAAGAGAGCTTAAGACGAGCCGCATGAGCGATGGGACTTCGGTCCGCGAGCATGGGGTTCGTATGATTGGACTCGTTGAAAAGCTGGCGGGCCTTGATATCACACTTCCACACGAGCTATCCGTGGATGTGCTTCTCCTCTCACTACCCGCTGCATTCGACCCCTTTGTTGTCAACTTCAACATGAACAAGCTTGAAGCCACCCTTGAAGAGGTGGTTAACATGCTGGTCGTGTTTGAGTGAACCATAAAGAAGGACAATCCCGTCCTCCTTATGGGCTCTTCTTCCTCTGCGAAGAAGGGGCCCAGACGCAAGGGTAAGAAGCGTTCTGCCCCTGCGAAGGAGGAAAAGCCCACTAAGAAGCCCAAGGCAAAGGCTTCCAAGCCAAACAAGTCCGAGGATGTTTGCCACCACTGCCACAAGCCTGGGCATTGGAGGAGGAACTGCAAGGAGTACCTCGAGCACTTGCGAACTGCAAAAGGTATGTTCTATATCGAAATAAATATCTCTTAATTCGACTTCTTGGGTACTTGATACCGGATGTGGATCTCATATCTGCAATGATTTGCAGGTGATGACAAGAAGCTGACGTCTTAGAGAGGGTGAGACCCACTTGAGGCTGGGCAATGGAGCAAGGGTTGCTGCAGTAGCTATAGGAGATGTTTATTTATTTCTGTCTTTAGATTAAGTTATTATTGAGAAACGTTTTATTTGTTCCCGAATTAATTAAGAACATCATTTCTGTTTCTATGCTTGATAGTGATGGATATTCTTGTGTTTTTGCTCATTCGATTTGCAATATATACAAGAATGAATGTTTAATTGCAATTGGGGAACGCGGAAACGATTTGTACACCTTAAAATTGAAACAAGTTCCAACTCGCGATGTCGAAACACATACAACAATAATTAAAAGGAAAAGCGATAACTTGAACCCAGTACAACTTTGGCACGCTAGGCTAGGTCATATTTCCCTAAGTAGGATGAACAAGTTAGTTAGGAGTGACATGTTTGATTTGTCAGACATTAACTCCCTACCGACTTGTGAATCTTGTCTCAAGGGAAAGATGACTAAACAACCCTTCAAGGGAAAGCCTGAACGTGCTCAAGGCCTATTGGATTTGATCCATACTGATGTAGGTGGTCCACTTAGCATTGGTACTAAGTACGGTCACACATACTTCATCACCTTTACCGATGATTGCTCTAGGTATGGGTACTTGTACTTAATGAAGCACAAGTCTGAATCTTTTGAAAGGTTCAAAGAATTCAAGGTTGAAGTAGAAAATCAATTAGAGAAAAGTATTAAAGCACTTCTATCCGATCGAGATGGTGAATACTTGAGTGCTGAATTTCAAGACTATCTGAAAGAGAATGGGATTCTCTCGCAGTGGACCCCTCCAGCCACACCACAGCTCAATGGTGTAGCGGAGCGTCGTAATCGAACCTTGATGGACATGGTTCGGTCTATGATGAGCTTCACTGAGCTTCCTACCTCGTTTTGGGGCTATGCGCTCGAAACAGCGGTAATGTTGTTGAACAATGTCCACACCAAGGCAGTGGATAAGACTCCATATGAGATATGGATGGGCAAACCACCCAAATACTCATACATGAGGATTTGGGGATGTCCTGCTTACGTATAGCAGACAGTGGGAGATAAGCTGGATACGAGATCCATCTTATGTTACTTCGTAGGGTATCCAAAGAATTCCATTGGATACTACTTCTACTATCCCAACGAACAAAACGTGTTTCCTGCTTACGTATAGCAGACAGTGGGAGATAAGCTGGATACGAGATCCATCTTATGTTACTTCGTAGGGTATCCAAAGAATTCCATTGGATACTACTTCTACTATCCCAACGAAACAAAAGTGTTTGTTTCTAGAAATGCCACCTTCATGGAAAGGGAATTTCTACTTGATAGAAAGGGCAAAATAGTAGAACTCGAAGAGGTTCGAGAACCAACTGAGGTACCAAGTGAATCTCCTGCACCTCCAGAGCCAGTACAGAAATGGTCGCACCTAGGAGATCCGAAAGGGTTCCTAGGGCTCCTGAAAGATATGGTTTCCTTCTTGAAGATGATCAGGGTGATCAAGTTGTTGGATGTGATCCAAGGACTTTCAAGGAGGCAATTTTCGATGCTGATTCTAATTTGTGGCTTGAAGCAATGCAGTCTGAGATTGACTCAATGCATGCGAACCAAGTTTGGATTCTCGTTAATCCTCCCTAAGGAATTGTTCCTATTTGGTGCAAATGGATATACAAGAGGAAACTTGGGCCTGACGGTAAGGTATTGACCTACAAGGCACGACTGGTCTCGAAAGGTTACACTCAAAGGCAAGGTGTTGACTATGATGAAACCTTTTCACCAGTCGCAATGTTCAAGTCGATTTGAATATTACTGGCCATAGCCGCATGGTACGACTATGAGATATGGCAAATGGATGTGAAAACTGCATTCCTTAATGGAAACATTAAGGAAGAGATCTATATGACGCAGCCTGAGGGTTTCACATCTGTAGGAAGTGAGCATAAGGTATGCAAACTTCAGAGATCGATCTACGGTCTCAAACAAGCATCGAGGAGTTGGAACCTGAGATTCGATGAAACAATTAAGGAATTTGGTTTCATCAAGAATCCCGAGGAGCCATGTGTATATAAGAAGGTAGTTAAAAGCGCTGTGACATTCCTTGTACTTTATGTTGATGACATTCTACTCATTGGGAATGATGTAGGAATGCTGCAATCAACTAAAGTATGGTTGTCTAGTAGATTCTCGATGAAGGACATGGGTGAAGCATCCTATATTCTTGGAATACAGATCTATCGGGATAGATCAAAACGGATGCTCGGACTCACCCAAGCCACCTACATCGATACCATACTTAAGAGGTTCTCTATGGAAGAGTCCAAGAGAGGACTCCTACCTATGAGCCACGGGGTCACTCTATCTAATTCTATGTGTCTGAAGACTGATGAGGAGATAGAGAGTATGGCACGTGTGCCATATGCCTCGGCAATAGGTAGCATTATGTATGGCATGATCTCAACTAGACCGGATGTCGCATATGCTCAGAGTGTCACGAGCCGCTACCAGACCAACCCCGGCCAATTGCATTGGAAGGCTGTGAAGGATATTCTTAAGTACTTGCGAAGGACTAAGAATATGTTCATGGTCTATGGAGGTGGTGAACTGAAATTGGAAGGCTACACTGATTCTAGCTTCCAATGTGACGTGGATGATTCGAAGTCTACCTCTGGTTTTGTATTCATGCTCAATGGTTGTGCTGTCTCTTGGAAGAGTTCCAAGCAAGACACCATCGCGGATTCAACCACTGAGGCTGAGTACATTGCAGCATCAGCTGCTGCTAAGGAGGCGGTTTGGATAAGGAATTTCGTCCAAGAGTTGGGCGTCATCCCTGATGGAGTTGGTCCAGTCCCGGTGTACTGCGACAACATGGGTGCCATTGCGCAAGCAAAGGAGCCTATGTCTCACCAAAGATCCAAACATATACTGAGGAAATACCACATAATCCGGGATATTGTGGCTAGAGGTGACATAGCAGTTGAGAGAGTCTCCTCTGCGGACAACATTGTTGATCAACTTACGAAGCCCTTGCCAGGACCGTTGTTTGAAAAACATGGAAACAATGGGACTGCATCTGATGAGTAGTTGGCTATAGGGCAAGTGGGAAATTGTTAGAGTAGATGCCCAACTAGCCAACTTGTGGCGTATGGGTTTTATAGACTCTTGTATATGACAATCTTTATTTATGAAATACGCATTTATTTATGGCATTCTTTATTTTCATTATGTTATATGATGTTAACAATTGTGTTGGATAAAGACCTAGAATGCACCATAGTGTATGTTAGATGTGATAGTGGATATGATGGCTATCATGAAACACATCTAATAGTCATTGTGCATTATGAATTCGTTCCTAGTCAATTGGGCCGTCAAAATGAGGATAAGGCCGCCCGAGCTTGAGACTAGCATCTGCGATGTGAAGTACCATGTTTCATTGGTAGGGAACATTGTGATGTTCTGAGCATGCAGATGGATAGTGACCTGGTGATCTATCGAACTACCCTCGTTCGGACTTTCCAAGTGGTTACCATTTGTCGAGTGGAAAAGTCCGAGGTCTTGGTTGTACTGATTAGTCCTCACTACTCGAAACGTCATTGAGACTCTACATGATAGGCGCCTCACTTTGACCCGTTTTCCGACTCACTTGGGGTCGTTAGGCGGCGGGATTGGGTGAGGCCCCGATGCATGTAGGAGTCGATGCTTTGTTGTCGAGGATTCACCGCTCGCGTTCATGCGTGGATATCCTATGTTATCTGAGGAGACAATAGTGTGATAAATCTTTGGCCAGAGTACTGGATGTGTTTTAGGTAAATGGGTTTGCCTAGTAACACTCGCGATGTCACTATTTGATCGCCAAGATGTATGCATAGCTATCGGATCTCTAGCGACTCTCGATTTACCAATGGCCGTTGATCTGATCGGGATATATGTGTAGGAAGGACCGTACTGTACGCTAACCATGATCGACTGGTTCTTGCAGGCACTATCAGTGATACATAGGGGATCATGGGGCGATGTTGCTAGGCGCTTTACCATGATCCGATGGGCAAGTCCGAAATTGTGATTTCGGAGCCGCAATGGTTGTGGGTCCACGGCTAGCTGTATCCCTGAACCATTGAGGGTCACACAAGTACTGGATTCATGATTCCCGCATGGAAACTGAGCTCAATGTGTTGAGCGTAGGAAGAGGATTTTTAGGGAGTGCGACTTCCTAAAAGTCAACAGGGGTCAAATTGCGATTTCACAAAGTTGAGGGGCTAAACTGCTATTTTGGTCTAGGTGGTCTGAAAAATTGTTTTCGCATCATAATATTCAGTTTTGGAAACTGAGTCGATCGGTCCGATCTGATAGTCAATAGGAATTATGATGAAGCCACGGTGATGCGGATGAACAGAATGTTCATATATTGGACTGGGCCCGCCCCAGGTCCAATGGGCCGGTTCAAGCCCATCATACCTATACTTAGTCTTGACCTAGGGCAACTTATGAGAGACTTTTGAATCTCACAACCCTAGCCTCCAAGCTCCAAAACCGCCGCCCACTCCTCTCAAACCTCACGCACGGCCGCGCCACCGCCGCGCCTCCACCGGCCGCCGTCGTCCGCCACCTGCTACATGATTGGACTTTTTTCGATCACCACGACGAGGAGTTTCCGTCCATGCCAAAATCCGTCAGATCTTCTAGTGCAGATAGACTGAGGAATCTTGAATCCGGTCGTGGACCTGATTAGGAGGATCTACCGCCGCCTACAATTCAAGAGCCAGATTTCCCTGTGAATTCTGGTTGGAGCCAGGCGCCTAGACGCCAGCAAGGTAAAGATTCTATGAACACCATATGAATGTTTATAGAATTGTATTTGAATGTATTGAAAGTTTCTCGGGGCATTTTTTGTTTCCGCTGTGCCCCCGGGAAACGGGATCCGGATCCGCCATTGCATGCCAACATTACGAAGCCAGGAGGTTGTGCAACGTACACTTCCTCAGTCAAGATGCCATTTAGAAAGGCACTCTTTACATCCATCTGAAAGACTTTGAAGTCTTTGTATGCAGCATATGCAAGAAACATGCGGATGGCCTCTAATCTGGCTACAGGAGCGAAGGTTTCATCAAAGTCTATTCCTTCAAGTTGTCTAAAACCTTGAGCTACTAGTCTGACCTTGTTTCTAATAACACCACCATCCTAATTCAGTTTGTTCCTAAAGAACCATTTATTTCCTATCACTGAATGATAAGTAGGTCGAGGAACTAATTGGCATACATTGTTTCTCTTAAATTGGCTAAGTTCATCTTGCATAGCGTCTATCCAGCTTGAGTCTGCTAAGGCTTATTCTATCAGCTTATGTTCTATATGAGAAATGAATGCTGAATTGAAGTACTCATGCATTAGCTGGACTCATGTGCGAACATTAGAATGTACATTACCTATGATCTGCTCAGGTGGATGATTTCTATTTCATCGAAGGTCAGATCCGATTGGATTTGCTTCCTGTTCAGCTTGAATGTCTGGCTGTATGACTTCATCTGATACTAATTGATCACTTCTGTTGATATCTTGTGTATCTGAAGCTGGTCTGGATAGCTCTTGATGGATTGTATGATCGGCTTGCGCATCATCTTGTGCGATAGTCGTTCCATCTTGTTCAGCTTGAATGTCTGGCTGTATGACTTCATCTGATACTAATTGATCACTTCTGTTGATATCTTGTGTATCTGAAGCTGGTCTGGATAGCTCTTGATGGATTGTATGATCGGCTTGCGCATCATCTTGTGCGATAGTCGTTCCATCTCCCGCATCTGGCACACTGGTTGCGATCTGTTCCTGTACTTGGTCAACATTAGTCAAACAAATGACTTATATGTTACCTGTCAGATCAGCTTGCGCATTTGAGATGTCATCGTGTGCTGTGTCCAGTGCTTGTGGTCTATCAGCTGAAAATTTGTGGCACGTCATCACTTGATTCGTCTAAGCTGGTTGATTCCAGACGCTACACAAATCATTTAAGCTTCCAGCTGAATTTGATCAAAAACTGGTTTCACCGAACACGACATGAGCTGATTCTTCAACCGTCAAGCTCCGGTTGTTAAACACTCTGTAGGATTTGCTCACGGCTGAATATCCAAGAAATAAACCTGCATCAGATTTAGCATCAAAGGCGGTTAGATGCTTTTTGCCATTGTTATGAACGAAACACCTGCATCCAAACACCCTGAAATAAGACATGTCAGGTTTCTTGACACTCCAGATCTCATATGGGGTAACGCCATGATTCTTGTTAATCATTGATCTGTTTTGCGTGTAGCAAGTTGTGTTAACTGCTTCAACCCAAAATTTTTGAGAAATGCCGGAATCAGCAATCATGTTCTAGCAGCTTCTTTTAAAGTGCAATTTCTCCTCTCAGCTAACCCGTTCTGCTCAGGAGTTCTAGCTGCTGAAAGCTCATGCTTTACAATATCTTCCAGATAAGAGGATAATTTTTTATTTAAATACTCAGTACCTCTATCACTCCTTATCCGGTTGATAGTGCAAGATTTGTCATTTTGTAATCTTTTTAAAAGCTTTATCAGCTGGTCAGTGGTCTGATCTTTTGATTTTAAAAACACCACCCATGTATTTTGAAAATTCGTCAACAACAACAAGGGTGTATTATGTTCCCCCTAAGATTGTTACGGGTATTGGACCAAAAAGATCCATATGTAAAAGCTCCAAGCTTCGGGCAGAACTATTACCGCTTTTATTTTTAAAATTAGAACGAATATGTTTTCTCAGCTGACATGCTGAACAAATCTTGTCTTTTGAAAATTTTATTTTGGGCAAACCAGAAACCAAATCATGCTTACTCAGATTGGCAAGTGTTTTGAAATTCAGATGGCTCATTCTCTGGTGCCACAGCCAGCTCTTGGAAGAGTCAGCTGCTAGGCAAACTTGTTCAGGCCCCAGATGCTCTGACCAGTTTACATTGTAGGTATTCTCTGATATGTTTCCTACTAAGTCAGACCATCTGGATTCTGAACTATGCATATGTGCTTTGGAAAGTTAACTGTGTAACCATTTTCACAAAGATGACTTATACTAATAAGATTATAACACAGGTTCTCAACAAGAAGAACATCATTAATTGAAAGATTACCATGGGCAAGCTTACCTTTACCCACAGTGTTACCGTGTGAGTTGTCACCAAAGACAATTTTGGGTCCTTTGTATGGCTTCAGTTCTGATAGTAGCTGTGAATTGCCAGTCATGTGCCTCGCACAACCACTATCCAGATACCATTTGTTTGAGTCCTCCGAAGCTGTGTACCTGTTATCCTACAATCACGTAAATGAACTTTTGGTACCCAATTTTACTTGGGTCCAGATCGGATTACCCCATTCGGGACCCATAATTTAATTACCTTAACAGTTTTCCCAGTATGGATGTCCACAAGGGTTCGTGCTGAATTTTTGTGCGATCTTTTGAGTTTTGGTTTTGTAGTTTGACCATTCAGATCACGCTTAGGCTGAACCTTTACCCATTTAGCCTTCGTTAAACCACGCCTTTGCTGGTTCGGAACAGACGACTTAGGTACAGCTTTTGCCTTGTCCTTATCTAATCTGTTCGTTAGCAGATGGGCTTACAGTACTCTGGCTTAATGTAACCAATACCATTTTTGCCCTTATGGTTCAGCTGTCTAGTAATCTGGTCATCGTACTTAACCGACTCACAAACATCATGTATCACAATGGCTTGACAAAATCATTTTCTTGAATTTATCATTGGCCAAATCTGATTGAGTACATATTTCCTCTGAGCTTCTTTCTTCAGAGCTGAAACCTAAGCCAGTTATTTCATTTAATGGCTTCTGGGTCTCATGCAGCTTACTCAAGGAAATCGAAGACTTAGTCCAGGAACTCATCACTTGATTTAATCTATCATTTTCAGATGAGAGCTCGCAGGACATTGTTCTCAAAGCATCATTATCAATTTTTAGCTCACTCAACTCCGTTTTTAAACTGTCAGATTCCCCAAGCTGAGCAGTGCTTGGTTCACCTGATCTGTTTTTCAAACCTCCATTTTCAGCGTTAATTTCCTCGAATGATTGAGATAGTTTTATGTACTCATGGACCATCTCATTTAGTGCGTTGATGAGGTCCTCTCGCATAAATTCACTATTAGAGAAATCAAATACCTCATCATCAGTATTTTTGTTGGCCATCAAGCAGTGGACTTCTTACTTCTCGCTCTCACTGTATGAGCTTCTTGGAGTTGTTTCAGAATCTGAGTCTGCCAATATGTGGTTGCTCTCCTCAGCAACAAGTACCTTTCGGTCATCATTTTTGTTGGGCCTCTTCTCATATCTGTTTCTCCTTCTTTTTGTGGACCACTTATCATATTTCTTTGGCTTCTTGAAATCAGCTGCAAAATGCCCTGGCTGCCACCATCATAACAATTTTGATCAGTAGAAATCTTTTCAGATTTATGTGCATTGTTAAAATTAAAATAAGGGTTGTGAGATCTTCTGATAAATTTCCCAAACTTCTTTACGAAGAGGGACATGACGTAGTTGATGATTTGCTCTGCTGTATTGCTCGGTGAGCTCGGTTCTAAAACTGTAGCAGCAAGAGCCTTCGTGGGTTGTAAGGTTGATGGCTCAACCTCTGATCTGGTTTCCAGCTTGAACTCATAAGCTTTGAGATTGGTGAACAGATCATGGAGTTCCAGCTTGTTCAGATCTTTTTATTCTCTCATCGCCATCGTCTTCACATCCCATTCCCTTGGCAACTCTCTCATCACCTTAAGAGTCAGTTCTCTGTTTGTATACTCCTTGCCAAGGCTTGCCAGCTCGATCACCACAGAGCTGAATCTCTAGTCGAATTCTGTCATAGTATCTTCTTCTCTCATCTTTATTGACTCATACTTCTGCTGGGCTACAGTCAGCTTATTCTCTTTTGTTTCATCATTGCCTTCGTAGAGTTGAGTCAGCTTCTCCCAGATCTCTTTGGCTTCTGCTGGGCTACAGTCAGCTTATTCTCTTTTGTTTCATCATTGCCTTCGTAGAGTTGAGTCAGCTTCTCCCAGATCTCTTTGGCCATAGCACAGGTCTTTATTTTGCTGAACATATTTTTGTCCAACGTATTATAGAGAATGTCATTTTCCACGTTGTCCAGATTGGCTTTCTTTTTATCTTCCGGTGTGTAATCCAATCTGGTCTTCTCTATCCACTGTAGAGCACCGCCAGTAATAGGCATCGTCGTGTTAGACTTCATCATCTTCATGGGTCCATCTGTTATGACAAACCACATGTCATCATCCTAAGCTGCTAGATGGGCTTGCATCCTGATTTTCCAATCATCATACTCCTCATTAGAAAACATAGGAATTTTATTGTGAGAAGTAGAAATATTGAATATAAGCATATAAGATCAAACTGTTCAATAACTGAGATGACAAGGCTCTGATACCAATTGATAGGATAAATAGGATCGAAATTAGAATCAAAATAAGCCCAGGTGTCAGGCCCGGTGCACAAAACAGAGAGTAAACATGCAATATTAATCGTGGAAGCATTAAAAGTGGCTAAAATTTTTCGCTTTGGCCTGACTTAGAAAAAATAATTTCAAAATACACTTATACTCAAAATATTGGTTTTACAACAACCAAAATGTAATGCCCGAAAGTATTACATCGAAATTTAGTGATTTGAAGTTCCAAATTGATACATTTTGGATGAAGTTGAATTTATGAGCTCTGATTTCTTCTGGAAGGGGTGTGTGATTCAGGAAATTTGCATCGTTGGATTTCGCTAAATAATCGAGAACCAGACGAAGCAAAGAATTTGATAAAATCGATCAGCAGCAGGTTACTGTAGCAAAGTCAACAAAAGTCAACAGTACTGTAGCTACCTGCTGGTATTTGTGTCGTTGGGAAAGGATTGCTGCTGCTGGTAGTAGACGTGCAAATACAAGATTCAATAAGGAAGCGCCACGTGTATGTTACTGTTATGCACGTGGGAACCAGCAGCGAGAGTTCTTTGTGAACCTGCTGATTTATTCACTTGGGAACCAGCAGCGAGAGTTCCTTACGCACCTGCTGGTGTATGCACCTGCTGGTTTGTTAGTATGTCGACTGTTTGATGACGTAGGTGCGACGTTGTCGTTTTAATAATGAACGCAAATCAGTCGATACAAGTGTGAAACTTGGTTCCAGCAGAGGGAGCAATGCGACATCGTTTTAACTTATGAAATAGGAACCTCGATACGATGTCGTTTTGAATAACTTAGCGAAACCAGTCGTTGGATTATTAGAGCGAACCAGCTGTTGGTTTTCAAAGCAGCAGAGAGAGATTAGGAACCAGTCGATAGTTTGTTGTATCTGCTGATTTACCCCGTTTGAGAAAAACACGACTTCATGACATAGGAACCACGATACGACATCATTTGAATTAGTAGCGAGCCCAGTCGATGAAATATTTTAGTGTGACCAGCTGGTGAGTGTTTTCAGTAGAGATCGGGAATCAGCTGTTGGGCTATTACGTCGTCGTCTGGGTTAATTGATACAGCGTCGTTTTGATATTGAAATACAGCGACTGGTTGTTATGTGTAGCTATGACAGCTGATTGAGAAAGCTGGTTATGTTGCGACTGATTGGTTGTGAAAGCGGTTTTGTTGCAACTGAATATTACACCAATGGAATATAGCTACGGCTTCTAGTCGTGAGACTTAGTAGCATCAGTCGCGAGAATTCCTTTATACCACGAAGAACAGTTGATACATTCTACCTACTGATCGAAGAAGCTGGATTCGAAGCGGTGGGAGTTTATCCTATATCGAAGCGGTGGGAGTTTATCCTATAACGATTGATAAATACTCAGCATGACACGTGGAATTCGAATTGAACACGTTGGAAATGCTGCAGAAAAACAGAGACCGTTGTCTATAAATAGGATTGAATTTGAAATCCTTGTAACTCTTGTTACAGACTTCAGGATTTAACTTTGTGAGTTACTGGGAACAGTGCAAGGAAACCGAAGCAATATTTGAAGACTTTAAACAACGAAGGTATAATTTGACAGTAGAGTCAGGGATTAGATTACTCAAGAATGAGTTTTCTTGAGTTATCCCGATGAAATCACATACATGTTTGATACTGTTCTTGATTTAGAACTTGAGTTATGTATGTGTCGATCCATCACAGGTATTGCATCATACGACGAGATTTGAATTGATTCTAATCCCCAGGACTGAGATGACCTGATTTTCGAAGTTAGAGTCGACTTTGATAGATGAATATTCATGTCAAGATCGTATACGAATCTTGATGGCATTGAGATGAAATGGAATCAATTCTGAGAACGAAGAACTGAGAAAGATGCATTGCATTTTAGAATTATTATGCTTCGATATGTATTGAGTCTGTTATCTTTTTGTACCTGTTGATTATATGAGATGATTCTCACCGGAGTTTGTCCGGCTGTTGTTTTGTTTTGTATGTGTGCATGACAACAGGAGGAAGAAACTAGTGGAGAGTAACCAAGGGTAGCGAGAGGTAACTACCTAGACGATGGGTCAGCAGCAGGAAGACTAAACACCAGCTGATAGTCTATGTTTTTGGACAGTTGATCTTAGGTTTCTCAAATCTGGTTTTGTACATAAGAATCAAATGTATATTAGTAACGTAGATTGTACCTACTGTAAGAATCAAACGTATATTAGTAACGTAGCTTGTACCTACTGTGGACAATGAAGTATTCTTATAAATGCATAAATTTTACGATACCAGCTGAAATCTTTACGTTTCTGATATCTTTAAGCTTCTGCTGTTTAAAAAAAAAATTCTTATAAACCAGATTGGATTTAATAAACTTGTTTAGTTTAAATTAATCACCCACTTATTGAGATTAGAGGATTAATTGTGGGCAGAGAGCCTCACAACAGGTGGTATCAGAGCCTACTACATCACTAAAAGCATTGAATTAGATGACTGGGGGGTAGATCGAGTTCTTCCTGAGTGATTACTTGATTGCATGCTTGTGTGGTATATGTCTTACTGCTTTTGAATTTATATCATCTGATTATGTGAAGAACTGGTAAGACTATGCCGAGCAGATTTGAGAATTACATGCTCTTTGAGAAGAGAATAAATAGCATGTATTGAACGAAGCATGAATCAGAACTCGATCTCTTGAAAAGCAGTACATTGATGTATGCTAATCAGAGGAGGGACTGAGATTGACTTGTTATTTATTGATGAGAAATGATGAACAAGTCTGTTTGATTTATAGATATGCCTCCTCGAAGAACAACTAACAGACAGACAGACCAGGGTAGTACATCGACTGATGTATTGAATGCCGCTGCTACTCCGATGGAAACTTTGTTAAAATGATTCCAATCGTTTAAACCACCGACTTTGACAGGAACAGAAAATGCTATTGACTGTGAGAATTGGCTAGAAGATATTGAACAGTTATTTGAGGCACTTGATTACATCGATGATAGTCGGGTGAAACTGATTATACACCAGTTACATGGTATTGGGAAAAGTTGGTGGGTGGCAACAAAGAAAGCGCTTGAAAATCAGGGTACTGTGATTACTTGGGCAGTATTTCGAACAGCTTTCTATCAAAGATTTTTCCCCGTTTCGTATCGGAAGCATAAAGGGGCAGAATTTGCAAACCTGAGACAGGGGCCATTGAATATTGAAGAATATGTTGCTAAATTTACCAGCTTGCTTAAATTTGCTCCACATGTTGCTATCAGCGATGAAGCACAAGCTGACCAATTTATCAATGGCTTGAATCCTGACGTGTTTACGTTGGTGAACACTGGACGACCAAATAATTTTTCCGATGCGTTGAATCGAGCAAAAGGAGCAGAAGCTGGATTGCTAAGGCAGCGAAGAGCACAATTTGTGCCAGCAGCAGCCAAAGCAGTACAAGAGAACCCACAGATTCCACCACCCCCTCGATTTGATGCTGAAAGCAGCAGTAGTGGAAAGAAAAAATTTCTTAAAGGAAAGGAAAACAATTAAACGTTACAGGTTCCAGTAGCTCTCCAGTTCAAGTGGATTTGATGCTGAAAGCAGCAGTAGTGGAAAGAAAAATTTCTTTAAAGGAAAAGGAAAACAATTTAAACGTTCAGGTTCCAGTAGCTCCTCCAGTTCAAGTGAATTCAAACAACGGGAGCTGGACAGAAATTTGGTGATTACTGTACCAAGTGTGGAGGCAGACATGCTACAGAACAATGTAGAGGAGTGTCTGGTCTTTGCCGTAATTGCAATCAACCTAGACATTTTGCACGAATTTGTGCTCAACGTGATTCTGGGAATACACAGAATCCGGGAACAGCAAGAACAATGCCAATGCCAGAAAGGCAAGCCTCCTTTGTACATTCATTTCAACCCCAGAATCAGCAGCAGGGTAGACAAGGAGGAAGCCAAACAGTAAGTCAACCTCCTAAACAGCAAGCAAGAGTGTTTTCTTTGACTGAAGAACAAGCACAAGCAGCTCCTGATGATGTTATTGCAGGTAACTGCTATGTGTGCAATTTTCCTGCTTATGTGTTAATTGATACGTGTGCGTCACATACATTTATTTCGGAACCCTTTGTTGCATTACATGAGTTACCTGTTGAACCCTTAGCTGAGATGGTGTCGGTTTCTTCATCTCTGGAAGGGAATGTTATCGATCAAAGCTGTCAGAAATTGTGTGTTACAGTTTGAGGGTCATGAAATGGAAATTGATTGTGTTGTGCTTGGGTTATCTGATTTTGATTGTATCATTGGCATAGATATGTTAACCAAGTACAGGGCAACAATAGATTGTTTCCAGAAAGTGGTTCGATTCAAACCAGAGAAAACTGATGAGTGGAAATTCTATGGTAAGGGATCACGAGCTAGAATTCCTTTAATTTCTGTGATTTCTAAGACTAATCTACTGCAGAAGGGTAGCAGAGGGATTCCTGATTATGCAATAGATATGAAGAAGAATAGCCCGAATCTGGTTGATATACCAGTAGTTTGCGAATTTGCTGATTGTTTGATCAGTTGCAGGGTTCGTCAGTATATTCGAAAGTTGATTTGAGATCTGGATATCATCAATTATGAGTAAGAGATGAGGATATAATCAAAACTGCTTTTCGAACGAGGTATGGTCATTATGAGTTTGTAGTTATGCCCTTCGGATTGACCAATGCCCCGGCAGTATTTATGAGTCTAATGAACAGGGTATTTCAGAAATATCTTGATGATTTTGTGATTGTACTTATTGATTATATTCTGATCTATTCAAAGAATTTGGGTGATCATGCTAACCACCTTAGAACAGTTTTGCAAACGCTGCGAAATGAGAAATTGTATGCTAAACTATCGAAATGTGAGTTTTGGTTACAAAGAGTGGTATTTCTTGGGCATATTATATCTATAGATGGTATTTCAGTTGATCCCAGTAAGACAGAGGCAGTGATCAATTGGCCTAGACCGAAATCTGTGCCAGAAATTCGAAGTTTTAGGGGTCTTGAATGGTATTACCGATGGTTTATTCGAGATTTTTCGAGTAGTGCCAAGCCTATAACTCGGTTGACACAGAAAAATGCACCATTTGTTTGGTCAGAGGCTTGTGAAAACATTTTTCTTGAATTGAAAAAGAGGTTAACTACAGCTACCAAACCAGTATTGAAATGGCTCCGTTGGAAGCGTTGTATGGAAGGAAGTGTCGTTCACCATCATATTGGGATGATGTATCAGAAGTACCTGAGTTGGGACCAGATTTGATCAGGGAAATGACTGAGAAAGTGAAACTAATTCAGCAGAGAATGAAAACAGCGCAACACAGACAAGCGAGGTATGCAAATGTCAGACGTAGGCCTTTATGTTTTGAAACATGGGACAAAGTATTATTGAAAATTTCTCCTTTCAAGGGTACGATCAGATTTGGCAAACGAGGAAAGCTGTCTCCAAGATTTGTTGGGCCTTATGAAATTCTGGAGAGAATAGGCGATCTTGCTTATCGATTGGCATTACCTCCATCGCTTTCTGGTATACATGATGTTTTTCATGTATCTATGCTGAGAAAGTATATGCCTGATGCTTCTTATGTTATTCCTGCTGAAGAAGCTGAGTTGGTTGAAACTCTGAGTTATTTTGAACAACCAATTCAGATTATTGATCGGAAAGAAAAACAACTTCGAACGAAGGTTATTCCATTGGTGAAGATTCAATGGAATCAACATGGAGTAGAAGAAGCGACATGGGAAGTTGAGGAAGATATGAAACAACGATTTCCTTAACTCTTCCAATGAGGTTAGCTCTTATTCAGAGTCAATGTTCTCCTTATGTCTCATGTGCATATAGCAACTGCTGATGAGTTCGGGGACGAACTCGAATTTTTAGAGGGGGAGAAATGTAATGCCCGAAAGTATTACATCGAAATTTAGTGATTTGAAGTTCCAAATTGATACATTTGGATGAAGTTGAATTTATGAGCTCGGATTTCTTCTGGAAGGGGTGTGTGATTCAGGAATTTTGCATCGTTGGATTTCGCTAAGTAATAGGGAACCAGACGAAGCAAAGAATTTGATAAAATCGATCAGCAGCAGGTTACTGTAGCAAAGTCAACAAAAGTAAACAGTACTGTAGCTACATGTTGGTATTTGTGTCGTTGGGAAAGGATTGCTGCTGCTGGTAGTAGACGCGCAAATACAAGATTCAATAAGGAAGCGCCACGTGTAGGTTACTGTTATGCACGTGGGAACCAGCAGCGAGAGTTCTTTGTGAACCTGCTGGTTTATTCACTTGGGAACCAGCAGCGAGAGTTCCTTATGCACCTACTGGTGTATGCACCTGCTGGTTTGTTAGTATGTCGACTTTTTGATGACATAGGTGCGACGTTGTCGTTTTAATAATGAACGCAAATCAGTCGTTACAAGTGTGAAACTGGTTCCAGCAGAGGGAGCAATGCGACATCGTTTTAACTTATGAAATGGAAACCTCGATACGATGTCGTTTTTGAATAACTTAGCGAAACCCAGTCGTTGGATTATTAGAGCGAGCCAGCTGTTGGTTGTCGAAGCAGCAGAGAGAGATTAGGAACCAGTCGATAATTTGTTGTATCTGACTGATTTACCCAGTTTGAGAATAACACGACGTCAAGACACAGGAACCACGATACGACATCATTTGAATTAGTAGCGAGCCCAGTCGATGAAATATTTTAGTGTAACCAGCTGGTGAGTGCTTTTAGTAGAGATCGGGAATCAGCTGTTGGGCTATTACGTCGTCGTCTGGGTTAATTGATACAGCGTCGTTTTGATATTGAAATACTGCGACTGGTTGTTATGTGTAGTTATGACAGCTGATTGAGAAAGCTGGTTCTGTTGCGACTGAATATTACACCAACGGAATATAGCTACGGTTTCTAGTGGTGAGACTTAGTAGCATCAGTCCTTTATACCACGAAGAACAGTTGATACGTTCTACCTACTGATCGAAGAAGCTGGATTCGAAGCGGTGGGAGTTTATCCTATATCGAAGCGGTGGGAGTTTATCCTATAACGATTGATAAATACTCAGCATGACACGTGAAATTCGAATTGAACACGTTGGAAATACTGCAGAAAAACAGAGACCGTTGTCTATAAATAGGATTGAATTTGAAATCCTTGTAACTCTTGTTACAGACTTCAGGATTTAACTTTGTGAGTTACTGGGAACAGTTACAAGGAAACCGAAGCAATATTTGAAGACTTTAAACAACGAAGGTATAATTTGACAGTAGAGTCAGGGATTAGATTACTCAAGAATGAGTTTTCTTGAGTTATCCAGATGAAATCACATACATGTTTGATACTGTTCTTGATTTAGAACTTGAGTTATGTATGTGTCGATCCATCACAGGTAGTGGATCTTTTATTTTGCATGAGATTGCATCATACGACGAGATTTGAATTGATTCTAATGCCCAGGACTGAGATGACCTGATTTTCGAAGTTAGAGTCGACTTCGATAGATGAATATTCATGTCAAGATCGTATACGAATCTTGATGGCATTGAGATGAAATTGTGATACTGTTCTTTGATTTTAGAACTTGAGTTATGTATGTGTCGATCCATCACAGGTAGTGGATCTTTTATTTTGCATGAGATTGCATCATACGACGAGATTTGAATTGATTCTAATGCCCAGGACTGAGATGACCTGATTTTCGAAGTTAGAGTCGACTTCGATAGATGAATATTCATGTCAAGATCGTATACGAATCTTGATGGCATTGAGATGAAATTGAATCAATTCTGAGAACGAAGAACTGAGAAAGATGCATTGCATTTTAGAATTATTATGCTTCGATATGTATTGAGTCTGTTATCTTTTTGTACATGTTGATTATACTAAGATGATTCTCACCGAGTTTATCTGGCTGTTGTTTTGTTTTGTATGTGTGCATGACAACAGGAGGAAGAAACTAGTGGAGAGTAACCAAGGGTAGCGAGAGGTAACTACCTAGACGATGGGTCAGCAGCAGGAAGACTAAACACCAGCTGATAGTCTATGTTTTTGGACAGTTGATCTTAGGTTGCTCAAATCTGGTTTTGTACATAAGAATCAAACGTATATTAGTAACGTAGATTGTACCTACTGTAAGAATCAAACGTATATTAGTAACGTAGCTTGTACCTACTGTGGACAATGAAGTATTCTTATAAACGCATAACTTTTACGATACCAGTTGAAATCTTTACGTTTCTGATATCTTTAAGCTTCTGCTGTTTAAAAAAAAAATTCTTATAAACCAGATTGGATTTAATAAACTTGTTTAGTTTAAATTAATCACCCACTGATTGAGATTAGAGGATTAATTGTGGGCAGTGAGCCTCACACAAAATCTGATAACAGATACGAATACGACAGGTGCAAATAACAAATACAAGCATCGAGTATCCCAAACCAACGCAAACTCAAATCTGCGATACAACAGCAGCACAGGGCATTCCCCGGCGACACTCAAATATAATTATAAATAAGTGGGACACTCTATCCACCCCTCGGGGCACCACCAGCTGAGTCATCTCCACGACCAACTGAGAAACCTGGATATCCTGAACAACACACAGACAACCAAACAACCAGCCCCAGAGGGACATGGTTCAAACCCCATTACGGAGAGCAAACTACAGCAATAGGCAGCAACAAATATAAATGAATGTGCTATGCATGAGGTCAATAGAATTCAATGAAATAGGCTACAATCGACACAAGAAGCCAACGGAGCTCAAGAACAACTCAACAGCTGACACAGATCGAAAATATAAATGGCCACGAGGTGTGTGAGAGCGTGGTAGCTATCCACTCGTCTCAGCACACTGTACCATAGCATAAGCTAGATCACTCAACATGCTATTGCCAAAACTCATTAGAGAGTGGTAGCTATCCACTCGTCTCATAGCGACTAACAACTAGATCAGCAGGGATATGAGGAGCACGGTATTGCCGCTTGTCCTCAACAAAGCATCCTGGTACACACGGGTTAGCATAACAACAGGAGGCTAACAAGATATGAGCTCAACGGAGAAAATGCATGTATGCACAACAATATCTTGCAATGACCAGCACATAACAACAGCAAGCAACAAAAACACGATAGCATACACTGCACAACATATCAGCAAGCATACATAAATATCCATGCCTATCACAAAGCCATAATACAAGCTCACATCCGTACCTTAGCTTATGTGCTACAATTACCACAACAAGAGTCCCGAACAACTCAGATTTGAAGCCTGAATGGAAGAACTAATAGACGACACACTATAGCTTCTTCGCGTTCCTCTTCTAGCTGCTCAAAGCCCTCAAAAGCGGTATTGGAAGAACGGTCTTGGCAAGAGAGATCCAACGCTACCCACTTTTCTCCAATCAGAGTTGTCTACCGCTGGCAATCGGAAGAAATAGGTCACGGTTAAGGGTTTTGCTACAGTAGAAGGTATGTTTACGGGGAGAGATATTTTCTAAGTGTTGGAAACAATGGCGTGCATCGGGTCAAAGTCCTCTATTTAAATAACTAAAATCTCCTAAGATCTGGTGAACAGTATTCAATGAAAATTCAGGGCTCCCAGCTGGTACCAGGTCAGATCAGAGCACTATACGAGATCTGGACTCCTCTCCGCTATACCAGATCGTTATCACCAAACGACATCACACAGGAGTCCCGCTCAGAAAGACCAGTTCACTGCCCTCTCTCTTTCAGCGGGTATAGATAATCCCTCGCATGTACATAAACCAGCTCACAACCAGATTTTGTTTCTCAAAAACGGTGTCACACCACAATCCATCTCTCTGCTTAACCAGCAGGTGCACCCAGCTGCTCGCACCCGCTAAACAGATCCTGTTTCCTCCCAGATTTCATCCAGAACAGATCACACGCACTGTCCAGATTATACTTCTCTACCAGCTCATATTTTATCACGCACACTTTCAGTTCTTGCTTGAGTTAACAGTCACGAACCGTGCCGATCTACACTAAACCCTTGAACTAGACAGGTACGCACCGAACTACCAGATTTCTCCCCTCAAATCTGTTTACTACCTCACAGATCTCTCCAATGGTCCAGAGATGTTCCATTACACATACACAGCCCGGTTTACGTTCACTACTCATACCAGCTCAGAGCTGGCACATCCCAGATCAGCTCACGCTTGATCCGGTCTATACTAAACCCGATTAATTAAATTAATTACTCCACTAACCTTTTGGGTCTCACATTCCTCCCCCACTAAAACAAGATTTTGTCCTCGAAATCAAACACCGTACTCAAGAACCGATCTAAACTTCAATTTACAGAACATCATCAAAACATCAAAGCTGAGAATACACAAAAAAAACTATGCTCAGAAGTTCTAAACCACCCAGAACAACTACTAACCCAGAATTTAAGGCAACTGGGAAAACAACATTCAGAATTCTATCTATGGAAGCTAGTAAGCTGCATATTGAAATAGATGAGGCCACTCACGTGGCATCTTCTCCTCTCCCCCGTAGTTTCTTCTCTGCCATGCTTGCTCCACTGGACCATCACTAAGGGGTTCCTGAGCTGTTTCTCCTTCCTATCCAAAATTTGCAAAGGATATTCGACATAACTCAGTGTTCGATCCAGCTCCACCTCGTCAGTTTGTAGCACATGCGAAGGATCCGGTTCATAGTTCCTCAACATAGACACATGAAACACATCATGTAGTGAGGACAGCTCAGGTGGCAACAACAAATGATAAGCCAAAGGACCTATCCTTTCCACAATTTCATGAGGTACAACATAACGAGGATCTAACTTTCCCTTGTGTCCAAATCTCATAACACTTCTAAAAGGAGAAACTTTCAAGAACACTCGATCACCAACCTGAAATTCTAAAGCCCAACTCCTCCAATTTGCATAACTAGCTTGGCGATCTTGTGCAGCCTTCATACGCTGTCGAATCAGATCAACTTGAACCCTCATTTGCTGCTCAAATTCAGGTGAAGACAACTGATTTTCCCTTACTTATTCCCAACAGATTGGCGATCTGCACTTTCTACCGTACAATGCTTCGAACGATGTCATTCCAATTGTTACCTGGTAGCTGTTATTGTAAGAAAATTCCACCAGCGACAACAAATCCTGCCAGCTACCACAGAAATCAATGACAACAGCTCGTAGCATATCCTCCAAGGTCTGTATAGTTCTCTCAAATTGGCCATCGGTTTGGGGATGATAGGCTGTACTCATAGCCAATCTGGTACCTAAGGCTGCTTTCAAACTCTTCCATAATCTGAAAGTGAACCTTGGATCTCTGTCTGAAACTATGGATACAGGCACTCCATGCAATCAAACTACAGAATCGATGTATAGTTTCACCATCTTCTTCAAGGAATTCGTCATATTGTAGGGAATGAAGTGAGCCGACTTTGAAAGTCTGTCAATCACTACCCAAATGGCATCACATCCTCGGCTGTAACGAGGAAAATGGGTACCCATAGCTACATGCTCCGAATTCCATTGGGGAACCTCTAAACTCCACAATAGTCCACCAGGTGTCATCCTTTCCGCCTTTACTTGCTGACAATTTAAACAACGAGCAACAAATTCAGCAACATCGTTCTTCAAGCCTTCCCACCAATAGTGCGGTTTTAAGGAATGGTACATCTTCCTAGCACCAGGATGGACACTATGACGACTACAATGAGCTTCCTTTAAGATCATTTCCCTCAAATCAATCAGGTTAGGCACTAATAACCTGCCCCAAAACTTCAAAGAACCATCAGATGTAATAGAATAATCCTCCATCTGTCCAGCTTGAGTCTTCAACTTCTACTCATGGATATATGGGTCAGTTCGCTGGGTTGCCCTAATATCCGAAACAATCTGTGGCTCGACTTGAAAACATGAAACCACAACGTAATCATCACCTGGGTAGAAACTCCAACCAGTAGTGCTCAGATTCTCATGGACCTTCGAGATATTTAGCGATGCAAGCATCGATACTTGAGCTTTCCTGCTCAGCGCATCAGCAACTACATTCACTTACTTAGGCTGGTATAGAATCTCGCAATAGAAATCCTTAAGCATCTCCATCCATCTGCGCTGCCTCGTATTCAAGTCGGGCTTGTAGAAAAGGTATTGAAGACTCTTGTGGTCAGTATACACCACAAACTATTTTCCATAGAGATAGTGGCGCCAAATCTTCAAAGCAAAGACAACAGCCGCCAACTCCAAGTCATGAAATGGGTATCGAGTCTCACGTGGTTTCAATTGACGGGAAGCATATGCAATAACTCGACCATGTTGCATCAAAACGCAACCCAATCCACCAAGCGAAGAATCAGAACATACTACAAAACCTCCTGAGCCTGAAGGTAAAGTTTACACATGCACTGTAGTTAGCTTCTCTTTGAGTAGTTGAAAGCTATTCTCACATTCTTCAGTCCAAACAAATCTCTTATCCTTCTGGGTCAGCTGCGTCATAGGCTTAGCTATACTAGAGAATCCCCCAATGAAGCGTCGATAATAGCTAGCCAATCCCAAAAAGCTACGAACCTCCGAAACGTTCTTGGGGCGTTCCCAGTTCACTACGGCCTCGAGTGTTGGTCCGGTTGTAAGGATCAAAAAGATCAGCAGGCTCTGTTTTGACAACTATTGAAAATTTTGCGCTGCTGATACAACTCTGGAGCTGCAATAGCTCGTTGTTCTTGAACGTTTAAAATCAAAGCTTGAGCACCGGAGACAGATCTGGTATGATTTAGAAATCATGCGGAAAATACCAGAACTGAATCCTATATTTTAAAAACAACTCAAACAGATTTATGTACAACATAAATCTGTTCGAGACTCGTGCTTGTGTGTGCTTCTGATATGCTTGAATGCTAAGTGCCGAGACTGTTTATGCGAATGCTAAATACAAGCAAGTGCTGATATGTAAACGTGCAATGCTAAAGTAAATGCTGAAAGCTTAAAGAACATAATACAGTACGCAGCATATTTGTTTATGGAAGTTCGGATATCAACATCCTACATCTCCCCTTCTTCCACCTCGGAAGGATCCACTACTTCATAACTGCACATCAGCCGCAACTGTGTGACTAACTACATACACAAGAGGGCTATCAAAGCAGATAAACATGCAACATGCTACAAATCAATGCTATGAATGCATGAGGGCTATCAAGAATTCGGAAAGCTAGACCAGTCCATCAACTGGCAACTCAATCAACCCTCTAAACCACACACAGCCAATCAGCCGGTGGAAATCATCGGTCCGTGATCATCGGGGCCCGTCAGCCCATCACA
>KQ990855.1:205529-260228 GCA_001598015.1 Dorcoceras hygrometricum | reverse complement strand
CAATATTAGCGCTCCAGCTGATCTTCATAATCTCGCTACTTCACTTCGCTTCAGCTGATCTTCATCATCTCGCTAAGCATCCAGCTTCTTGAATAGCGACTGTCAACAGATTCGTCAACAGTACTTATAATTGCGACTTTCTTCTTCTTGAATAGTGACTGTTGATAGATTCATCAACAGTACTTATATCTTTGCGACTGCTAACAGATTCGTCAGCAGTACTTATAACTTGAATCTTCTTCTTATTCTTCAGCAAGCTTCTCAATACTTGATTCAGCTGGTTCGCTTCGCACTTTAGCTTTTCAGCTGGTTGTTATTGTTTCAGCTGGATTATCATGCTCCAGCTGATTACGAACAGCTGATGTAACTCTGGACGTCTCCATTGCTAATTCAACTGCTGATTCCATGAATACCAAACCAACTGCTGATAGATAATGTTGCGAACCAACTGCTGGACATATATAGCTGCTGCCGATTGTCTTCTTCGTTTCTAAAACCTGTACACTTAAGTAGAATTGTTAGAATCACAATAACAGGTTTTGTGTAATTCAAAAACTTAATTAGGATCTGTAAAAACAGATCCAACATCGAGCTTACTTTGATCAACAGTTATTCCATCAGCCAAAATGACATGACCCATAAACAGTAATCTGTCCAATCAGAACTCGCATTTAGAGAACTTGGCATACAGCTGCGAGTCTCGAAGTGTTTGAAGAACCAACCTCAAGTGCTCCTTATGTTGCATCAGAGTCTTCGAGTAAACCAATATGTCATCGATGAAAACAATCAAGAACTGATCGATGAACTCTCTAAAGACTCGGTTCATCAAATCCATGAAAACTACAGAGGCATTAGTCAAACCAAAAGGCATAACCAAAAACTCATAATACCATACCTTCGAGTAAACCAATATGTCATCGATGAAAACAATCAAGAACTGATCGATGAACTCTCTAAAGACTCGGTTCATCAAATCCATGAAAACTACAGAGGCATTAGTCAAACCAAAAGGCATAACCAAAAACTCATAATACCATACCTCGTTCGAAACGTAGTTTTCACAACATCTTCTTCTCTAATTTGTATGATACCCTGAACGCAGATCGATCTTAGAATACACACTGAACCTTGAAGTTGATCAAATAAATCATTCGATCATCGGTAATGGGTATTTATTCTTCACATTAGCCTTGTTCAATTGTCGAAAGTCAATGCACATTCTCATCGAACCGTCTTTCTTTTTCACAAATAGAATAGGAGCTCCCCACGGTGACATGCTCGGCCGAATAAAACCTTTCTCCAATAGATCGCTAAGTTGTACCTTCGACTCTCTCAATTCGGATGGTGCTAGGCGATATGGGGTACGTGAAATAGGAGCTGTACCAAGCACCAACTCAATGCTGAATTCGATCTCCCTTCTTGGAGGAAAACCAGGAATCTCCTCAGGGAACACATCAGGGAAATCACGAGAAACGGGGATGTCACTAAGCTCCACATACGAATTCGAGGATGCGTCTAAAGCATAGATCATGAATCCTGAATTTTCTACCGACAGAAGGCTAAACATCTCCATAGCAGAGATCAGTGGAATCTTCGATTTAGAATCCTGGCCATAGAAGTTCCACTTCTCGCCATACTGGGGCCGAAAGCACATGACGCCATGGAAACAATCCACAGTGGCCCTAAAACTAGACAACACATCCATTCCCATTATAAAATCGAAATCCCACATAACTAGCCGGATTAAATTGGCAATCAGCACATTCTCACCAAGCCTAAGTATTCCATTCAACACAAACTCTTGGGAGAATCGGCTGGCACCGGCAGGAGTCACAACAGAAACGACATCACTCAATAGGGTGGTACGCAAATCATGCTCAACAACAAATGAATCAGCTATGAACGAATGTGATCCTCCAGTATCAAATAACATTCGTGATCAAAAATAAAAAACAATGCAAGTACCTGCGATCACTCCTCCAGTCCTGCCCTCTGCTTGCTCCCTGGTTATGCATTTACTTGAACCTGCTGAGATCCTGAGAAATGAGGTTTGGAAGGCTGTCCAAAACGTGAAGGACCAGGCTACTGGAACGGCCTGTGCTGAGATGCCATCCTTGGCTGTTGTCCAGGAGGAGAACGACCTCGGGAGGATCCCCCTGAACGACTCTATGGTGGGGCAGCGGTGTTCTGAGATCCAGCCAAAGGACATACTCGCGCATAATGTCCGTACTGCCCGCAAAGATTTCAAACACCCTGAACCCCTACACAGTGCGTCGAAGGGTGATTACCTCCACATTGACCATAGAAATTGGCCCTAGGACTACTACTACTTGAACTGCCTGAATCGGAAGAACTACAACCCGACTTCTTCTTAAACTTTTGGCCACGAGGCCTAAACCTGTGATGTCTAGATTGTTGGGATGGTTGTTGGGGCTGCTGGGATGACTGAGAAAGTTGGGAAGAATGCGCCCCTTGAACATTAGGATGAGTACCTTGGGTAACTTGCGGCCTAACCTGAGACCTACGGTTCTGCAACCCTTCGTCAATATCCATCTCCTTGACCACCACATCCGCATATCTAGTAGGTGAACTCGCCAACACCAAGGAATAAAGATCTTCGTTCAGCCCATCGAAGAATCTGTTTCTCTTCGCTCTCTCGCGGCAGGACACATGAGGAACATAGGCAAGGAAAGAAAATTTTCGAGCATACTCCCCCACAGACATGGTTCCCAGAACCAAGTTATCAAACTCGTGCTCCCTGGGCATTAACATAGGACTCCGGAACGTACTCCTTTCGAAACATAGTACAAAAACTATTCCAAGTTATTCCCACACCAGTCTCCTCAAGAGTTCGTGAAGCACCTCTCCACCAGCACTCCGCATTCTTCCTCAATTGGAAAGTAGCTAGACTCAACCTACATTCATCGTCATACCGTACTCGATCAAACAATCCTATGATGTGCTGTAACCAGGACTCAGCATCGGAACTAGAATCGTCACCATTGAACGTTTGAGGATTCATCCGCTGAAACCTCACCATAATCAGTTCACCTCGTCTACACGGGCTTCCAACACATCCACCTCGTCATCAACCTGTCTAGCGTGCCTACGAACGGGAATACTACGCTCCCCCTCCTCATTCTGACCCTCAGATTCTATCGGGATCTTCCTTCTCGCTCTACCCCTACGTCTAGGCGGCATATACGAAGACACTAAGACGATAAGATCACACAGAAAATATCACATAATCAAGCACACGCAACAAGCAACACAGTGCCTAGACTCAATTGTGATGAAAAGAACTCGAGATTATCCCATTTTAAGCTCTGATACCAAGAATGTCAGGCCCGATGCACAAAACAGATAATAATCACGCAATCTTAATCGCGGAAGCATTAAAAGTGCTAAAATTTTTTGCTTTGGCCTGACTTAGAAAACATAATTTCTTAATACACTTATACTCAAAATATTGGTTTTACAAGAACCAAAAGCTGAACATAACAACTACGAATACGGCAGGTGCAAATAACAAATACAAGCATCGAGTATCCCAAACCAACACAAACTCAAATATGCGATACAACAGCAGCACGGGGCATTCCCCGGCGACACTCTAATACATAATTATAAATTATAAATAACTGAGAAACTCTATCCACCTCTCGGGCCACCACCAGCTGAGTCATCTCCATGACCAGCTGAGAAACCTGGATATCCTGAACAACACACAGACAACCAAACAACCCCTGTCCCTCACAAACCCAAGTACGGAGAGCAAACTATAACAGCAACAAACAGCAACAGATATAAATGAACGTGCTATGCATGAGATCAGCAGAATGCAAGGGAAATAGGCTAAAATCGACACAAGAAGCCAACGGAGCTCAAGAACAACTCAACAGCTGACACAGATCGAAAATAGAAGTGGCCACGAGGTGTGTGAGAGCGTGTTAGCTATCCAAAAATCATTAGAGCGTGGTAGCTATCCAGTCGTCTCATAGCGGCTAACAACTAGATCAGCAGGGAGATGAGGAGTACGGTATTACCGCTCGTCCTCAACAAAGCATCCTGGTACACACGGGTTAGCATAACAACAAGAGGCTAACAAGATAGGAGCTCAAAGGAGAAAATGCGTGTATGCACAACAATAGCTTGCAATGACCAGCACAGAACAACAGCAAGCAACAACAACACGATAACATACACTGCACAACATATCAGCAAGCATACATAAATATCCATGCCTATCACAAATCCGTCATACAAGCTCACATCCGTACCTTAGCTTCTGTGCAACAATTACCACAACAAGAGTTCCGAAACTCAGATTTGAAGCCTGAACGGAAGAACTAACAGACGACACACTATAGCTTCTTCACGTTCCTCTTTTAGCTGCTCAAAGCCCTCAAAAGCGGTACTGGAAGAACGGTCTTGGCAAGAGATATCCAACTCTACCAATCTTGCTCCAATCGAAGTTGTATACCATAGGCAATCGGAAGAAATAGGTCACGGTGAATAGTAAGGGTTTCGCTACAGTAGAAGGTATGTTTACGGGGAGAGATATTTTCTAAGTGTTGGAAACAATGACGTTCATCAGGTCAAAGTCCTCTATTTAAATAACTCAAATTTACTAAGATCTGGTGAACAGTAGTCACCGACAATTCAGGGCTCCCAACTAGTACCAGCTCAGATCTGAGCACTTCACTGCCCTCTCTATTCCAGCGGGCATAGATAATCTCTCGCATGTACATAAACCAGCTCGCAACCAGATTTGGTTTCTGAAAAACGACGTCGCACCACAATCCAGCTCTCTGCTTAACCAGCTGGTGCACACAGCTGCTCGCACCCGCTAAACAGATCATGTTTCCTCCCAGATTTCACATCCAGAACAGATAACACGCACTGTCCAGATTATACTTCTCTAACCAGCTCAGATCTGATCGCGCACACTTTCAGTTCTTGCATTATTTAACACTCATGAATCGTGCCGGTCTACACTAAACCCTCGAACCAGACCGGTCCGCACCGTACTACCAGCCCCTCAAATCTGTTTACTACCTCACAGATCTCACAAACAGTCCAGAGCTGTTCCATTACACATACACAGTCCAGTTTACGTTCACTACTCATACCAGCTCAGAGATAGCCCATCCCAGATCAGCTCAAGCCTGATCCGATCTATACTAAACCCTATTAATTAAATTAATTTCTCCACTAACCTTTTGGGTCTCACACAGAAGTTCAGAAGGGTGGGTGTCGGGGGGGGGGGGTTAAATGAACTCCTTCGATTTTTCTTTTTCAAATCCTTTAAAAACGATTTTACAAGCCTATGCTTAACTCAAACCTGAGTGACCAGCTTTGAGACTCTCAGTTCAATTTTTTTTTCTCGGTTGACAATAATGTGCGGCAATAATCCGATTAAACAGTGAATAGTAAATAAATAATAATGCGAGTAATTAAATAGAGAGAGTTCAGGTTTTTGAACAATAAGAATATTTGGCTAATGTAAACCAAAATGAATCTCGAAGGTTAATTTCTGTTGAAAAACTTCAAGGTATGTTCTTCATGATTTTAGAGATAGCATAGATTGAGAGATTTAAATCGTAGATTGGAAAACCCAGCGCTTGGTGATCGAGAAAATGGTCGAGAGCTTTTCCGCTTGAATCACTTCAGCAATTTATACACATCCATCTTCAACGGTCATTTAATGAGCTAGTAGACACAAACCATATTTGAATATATTCATCGTATTGAGCATTAATTGCACCATTAATTCTGAGTTTAGGTTTGTTTGCTGTTGTCAGAGCTTAGTTGACTTTGTAGCCAAAGATGATAAACATCATTTATACCAACCCTACGTTCTGCACAATAAACTCTAAATAGCTCTGATCTTGTCTCTCTTCAATCCAATTTGTCTTACAGGCTTTATCTCATTTAATCTTGATCATTGAATCCTTTGGAATAAATAGCTGTCAAGATCTGAAGCTGTGATCTGAAATCTATTTCGGATCTGAACTCTTCTTCGGTTCTGATCTCAAAAATTCTTTCGTATATATATGATCTTCAAGATCTTTCTCCTATATGAATTTCTCCATTTTTGTTCTCTTTATCTGTTCCTTTACCAGATCTGAAATCCCTCTCTTTTATGTACCTTAGAAGCCTCTAATCTGATCTGTTATATATTTATAAGCCTCTTTACTGAATCTGATACGTAAACCTCTGAACGAATCACTCGGATCTGAAATGCTTGGATCTGAATAGCTCGGATCTGAATTGCTGTAACCGCCTAATCAGTTAAGTCCTTAACCCGATTACTTATATTCCAAATCTGGTAGTCTAATATTCAGTTCTATATCTTGTTTGTGTTATCACCAAAACTTATAAATTTTATCTTAACACTGTCTATATTGAACACTACTCAGCTTAGAGGACTCAAATCATATCGCAATCTACTTATTCAGCTTAGGACATCCAAAACCATTCGCTATACTCTCAGATACTTGGAAAAACTCGCGATCTCAGATCATCTCGCATCTGCTGCTCCCTGCTAAACGATACTTCTTGACCCACTATCAGCTCACGAACTCAGCATTTATAAACACAGATTATCTGTTAGCTTGCACCCAATCTGGTCCAACCAATCAGATCGCAATACAATATGTCGAACTAGCTCGCACAACCACACCAGCTAGATTCTAAGCTGAACCTCATATCCAATACGTCCAGTGCACTGCAAACTGAGTCAGTTCTCCACCAACTCAATTCAGCTTACACTATGAAGATCAGCACAGGCCACCCGAACAGCTCACACCAGTACTGACCTAAACTGAAACCTGAATCAGCTTACACCATCAGCTTAGCACGAAACACAAGATCAACTTGCGTCTGAGTGATTCATCTCAACTGATAGCTCCCTAAGCTGAATAACCTCGGCTGAGTAACCGTTAATATGAACTAATTAAGGCACTAATTACCTTGATTAATCATAGTTCCCACAATGCCGATCTGTACTGCCTGAGCTGATTTATATGTCATGTGCTATGTATTTACGATGATTTTCATACACACATATCATTTTGAGCTTGGATCCTCTTGAGAACCAATTTTGATGATTGAATAGTACATGTACTCTGTTTTTAAAAATTAAATGAGGTGTCGGCTGGCTCCCATAACCTCGAATTCCCGATACGAGATTTTGTGTCGCCATGAGGATAAATGGGTAGCTCCAACCCCTCATTGAGCTGAAAGGCACCAGTTGGGTTGAGCTTGATGATTGTACTACTGGTACTGCATGTGGGAACGACCGGGTAGCTCCCATACTCTCACATGTGTTGTGGCAACTGAGGTTTTGATTTCCTGCTGAGTTGTTGTGCTTTGGATTCCGATTATCCCTTGTAAAACCTCATGCATAGCACGACATGATATGTTGAATGGTTTATTTAAATGCTGTTTTATGGTTGCTCTTAGTACTGAGTTTTGACCTTGTTTGTTTTCCTTTGCGGCTGCTTTTGTTCGTGTGTTTGACCACTGTAGGTTTTTCAGGTGGATTAGCTTGTCCGAGTTATGCTTAACCTGGTGGAGCCCCATAGGTTTTTGATTCCCAGTTATATATATATTTATCGAGTCATTTCCACGGGATACCCTATGTAGTTGTGTTATTTGTTGGACTTTGTGGACATGATGTTTGCTGATTTGATAGTTGTATTGATATATACTTTTGTGGTTGATGAGTTTTACTGTTGACTTTTGATTCAAAGTCTGTATTTTGAGTATGTGACTATTTTGAAGATATATTCTCTGTTCAAGCAAAAAGAAAATTTTTTAACCATTTTTCAAGCTTCCGCATTTTAATGTTAATTATGCGTTTAATTTCTGTCTTATGAGCACCGAATCTGACATCATCCAAGTCAGGAGGAAAATCAGATCAAATCCATGCATCGGTTATCACTCAATCGATATCAGGCTCAATATGAATGCATGAATAAATTTTTATGCTCGTATGTTGTTATACCATGCAACAAGTTTTCAATTACAACATGTAAATCTATATCACCACAAGTCATGTTAATCAGACATCACACATTTCTAACTCTACAAAGCTGTAACATACTCGTTCTATTTGTAACTTGCAACAGTGTTACCAAAAATACCTCAACAAAGCTCACGGCCAGAACTTATCACACCACAATTGACGCACATCTCATGGCCAATAGCTCAGGATGGAGAAACCATGAAAAAAAACCACAAGAGTGGCGCTAAACTGTGCAAAACACTGAAGAAATTCAGCTCGGGTAAAGCTTACATAGCTCACGGCCGAATCTCTCTAGTCTGAACGACTATGACTAAGCACCATACGCTACCCTAGCTCAAGTATTAACACTAAGAGCTGAAACCAGCACCAGCAGAACACAGTTACTTGAACTAAAGTGCAACTCGACCGGAAAATTCTAGAAATCGAACGCTTATGCTCCTCGTTGACTTCTTTATCCCAGTCACTAACATCCGCCAAACTAGTAAAGAATTATAGGGCTTGAATAGGGGTTTCAAGCACTAACACCCATTCTCAAAACTTGTAACGAACCAGACTCTATAAAATATTTGTTTTTTTTAAAATCATTTGCGGAATAAATGAACTTAGAAAGTATGGCTCGTTCCCTTTTTAAAACATTTCCTAAACCATCCCTTTAAGACATAAATAAAATAAATATCTTAAATCGTTAAATCATACATACGGTAAAAATCAGACTGCGTGAAAGTACTGGAAATAAACAAGTTAAAACCAACATTTGAAAAGAGTATCATATCAAACTAAAATATCGGTGCGGTCACAGGGTACTATTGCAGCGGGCGCGCAGAGGTCCTCATCGCCAGTCGAGACATACTCCAAAGGGTCATCACCTGCACCATTTAAACCTAGTGAGCCTAGAGGCTCAGCATGCTCTATCTTTTAAAATAACAAGGTACATATACATAAGGTCACATGCAAGCACATACTTGTAATGAAATAACATTAACATGAATGCATGGATGATCTTAAAACCTTGTTCGTACATTTCATAGCGTAACATACATCTAACATACATAAGCCATGACATAATATAACATAAAACATGTAAGTCGTATCCATGAAGTGTGGACCATGTTCAATTGATCAATCTAAAACCAATATACGTGGCGCCCGGTTTTACCCGACCTACATCACCATCTTATACATTAACAGAGGTTCAATAGGCCCGGTCTCCCAGATCCGCTCATCATCTATGATTATACATTAACATAGGTTCACCGGGCCCGGTATCCCGGATCCGTTCACATCACATTGCCACAAGTCACTTCAATCCCTCCATTTTTATTTTAAAACATGTCTTTAACATTTCATAAAACGTTTCGTGTTGCGTGCATTTCATAAAATCATGTAATTTAAAAGCTTAGCCCGTCAATGCATATTTAATCCTTGCTTTAAAATATTTACGTATATAGGATACAACATATACAATTAAACATACATTTACGGGCTTCTACATTTTCTACTTCGGTCAAGGACTGGTTCAGGAGCCTGGCCCGCTAATCCTAGACTTAACTTTACAATTTACTTAGCCCATGACTTAGAAGAATTACTCTTTAAAATTTCCTAACACAGTCCAAATTTTGACTTAATTATAAATCATATGACCAATTTTGACCTCAATTAAAAATCCAAATTTTGACTTTAAAATCTTAAGGACAATTTTGACTAATTTCAAAATCAATTTTGACATAGAATAACTTGACAAATTTTGAATTTAAAATAAATTGATCAATTTAGACCCAAATGACCAATTTTGACCAAATGACCAATTTTAATCAACTTAAAATCCCAGGTCAATTTTGACTTAAATAAAGATTCAAAGACTCCAATTTTGACTTTTAAGAATTTAAAATAAACACTAAGTCCAATTAAATTAAAAGTTGGACTCAATTTAAAACATTTGACCAATTTCTTTAAAATTGGACCTTTGACATAAAATTTAAAATAACCGGTCCAAAATTAAAATAACTCGGGCCAACTTTAAAATATTTTTACTCGACACTCGACGAACCAACGCCAGTCCAATCAAACCAACTGGTCCAGCCTAACCGGCCGTCCCATGCAAATAAAAAAACCTAAGCACACGCCGCCACCCCTTGCGCTCCACACCCGAGCAGCGGCCATTCAAACTCTCCGTTCTCCCTTATCCGGCCACCACTGGCCAGAGCTCTGCCGGCTGGACCTCCCCCAGGTCTGGCCGGTTCCAATGGGACTAACCATGGCCAAAACCAAGGACCACACCGAACGCACGAAGGCTGGGAAGGGGGCTGCTCGCCGCACGCTCCACGCAGCCGTGCATGTTGTTTGGCTCGACCAAGGTTGTCGAGACACCTTCCATACATCAAATGACCACCACTTGACCACCCTAGGACCACCATGAACCACACCTAAGCCCCTTGAACAGACCTTGGTCGAATCATGCAAGAAAAGATAAAAAACATACTGAAATTTCGTGAGTCATGCATGGATATCAAACACTTGAGCATAGATCTACATAATTCACAAATAATTCATGCATTAAACATTAAAAATAGTTTACTATGGCTTAAATGGTGAGAAAAAGAACAGATATTACATTCCTGGCTTGGAGAAAATTGAGATATATGAGTTACCGACGTAGAGGACGTGAGATCGGGGCACGATCGCCTTTGATTCACCAAAGATCTTGAAATTTAGATGGGGGTGAGATTGAGAGGAGGGGGACGGCTGCTAGAGGTGTAGGAGGCTAGGGTGAATAATTTTTTGTGTTATGAAAAGTGAGGGTGAAAAAATTGACCCCTAAAGCATAATAAAGAAATTAAAAAGACATTTAACAAGCTTGCCCCTCCAATAATTGGAAATGCTAATTAAAACTTTAACTTGGCTTTAAAAAGTCTAATTTTCGTAATTAAAGTCCTCTCAAATTTTAAAACACCTTAAAATCCATTAAAACAGGCCGTGTAGGCGAAATCGGGTTCCCTAAAAAATAATCATAAAATCCCCAATATTCAGAAATTGCTGCTTAAAATAAAAAAATTCTCCTTAAACAAATATAAAAATTTAAAAATCTCAAATTATTTTCATCTCGTTCGTCCCTAGTCTCATCTATGAGTTCGTAACTCAAACAGGCTGAAAACATAACATGCATACCATGCAACATAAAATCATGAATAAATCACATAAAATGGCATGTAATCCTCTAAAATTCTTTTCCCCCTAGTTATGCACTCATTTCTACGTCGTCAGGAATTTCTAGGCGTTACAACTCTCCCCCTAATAAGAATTTCGTCCCCAAAATTAAGTACATACCAAATTAACTCCGGGTAGCGCGTCCGCATATCGGCCTTAGTCTCCCAGGTAGCTTCATCCTTCGAGTGGTTCTTCCACCGGATCTTGACCATCGGAATACTTCGTGCTCTCAGCCTGCGCTCCTCTCGAGCTAAAATATGTACTGGTCGCTCCTCAAATGATAGGTCTGGCTCTAACTGGAGCGACTCAAAATCCAAAACGTGTGACGGATTTGGAACATACTTCCACAGCATCGAGATGTGGAACACATTATGGACCGCTGACAAGATGGGTGGTAACGCTACTCGATATGCCAGAGTACCAACCCTATCCAAAATCTTGAATGGCCGTATGTACTGGTCGCTCCTCAAATGATAGGTCTGGCTCTAACTGGAGCGACTCAAAAATCCAAAACGTGTGACGGATTTGGAACATACTTCCACAGCATCGAGATGTGGAACACATTATGGACCGCTGACAAGATGGGTGGTAACGCTACTCGATATGCCAGAGTACCAACCCTATCCAAAATCTTGAATGGCCGAATAAAACTCGGGCTGAGCTTGACCCTCCGGCCAAAGTGCACGCCCTTCATGGACGATATCCTCACAAACACATGATCTCCAATAGCTAGCTCCAGATCTCTTCGTCTCTGATCGGCATAACTCTTCTGACGACTCTGGGCTGTCCTCATCCGATCCCGAATCCTCATCACAATATCTGCTGTCTGCTGCAGTAACTCCGGTCCAGTCAATACTCTCTCTGTTAAAGTAAACTTTATAAGTTTTGGTGATAAGAAAAATAAGAAAAGAATTGGACTTAACGATGACATTTGAGTAATCAGACTTAATGGATATCAGGTGTGTCTTATCGGGTTAAATATTTCGATTAGATTCGGGTTTTGGAACACTTGGGTTATCGGGTCAGGTCTCTACTGTTGAAAGTGCTCTAGAGTGATTCAGATGTCTTCGCATCAGACTTCGTTATAGAATCAGCGATGGCGTCTGTCAACAGAACTAACCATTTAATTGTGACCAGTTAATGTATCAGATATCTCCTATTCCACAACTTACAAAAAGGGGGATATATCAGATTTTGTTAAGCAATCAGATTTCGTTAAGCAATCAAATATCGCAAGTAGTCAGATGTCTCTATGCATTCAGATGTGACAGCTATATATATTCGATAAGTGATGAGTTAATCAATCTTATTCAAGAAAGAAAGAACTGATCAATAGAAAACTTTAAGGCGCAAACGACGAACCGATTAAAACACTATCAATATTCAAATTGGAAAGAATCAATGGTGAAAATTGAATCGTACAAATTTCCTGGAATTATGGAGACACTTTCAGTGTATTTTGGGTAAATAGTACACATAATACAAAGGACGTTATATGATGTTTGCACAAATATGGAAAGACGACAATTTGGCTCTGACGAAGCGCAATTTACCTTTAGTGGAGCTGTGTATACAGATGTATGACGATTTGTTTCCTTAGGCTACATTTATGACCGTTGGAGAACAAAGGGTATAAATAGCTGGAATTTAAATTGAATAAGCTCTTTTACTCTCAGTTATTCTACTCTCCATCATACTCTGTGTGAATCGCTACATTCTCACGAAGCTTTCTCGCAAACAAAAAGCTCACACAGCTACTGGATATTCTGATCGAAAATATATTCTAAGTCCAGTATACCAAATCGAAGAACATTCAAGTTCTATCCCTTATTGTTTTCAATCTTCGATTTATCTTCTGGTTCACTTGTTGAATCGTGTTTCATAGTATAGAAACAAGAAGATATACAGTGTCAAATAGTTGTGTATTTCACTGTATTATCATTTTGAGTCTGTAACAAACTGGATTTGTGAAGCAGTTCGAAAATTCTTATTACTTGTATTTAGCAGCTGCTCCTTCTTGTTGATTGGAGTTTCTAGGAGTTCATCTTGAGCGAGGCTCGGTGACTGGGTAGTTACAGAGGCTGTAAACATCAAACTCTTCTAGTGGAACCTTCCTGAAAAGGAAGAAGGGAAGACGTAGGATATTGATATCCAAACTTTCATAAACAAACTCTTGACTCTATACTTTTACATTACTGCATTTATTTATTACGTATACTGTTCACTGATTCATCGGTTTATTTCCGCACATTTACTGTTAACCGAGAAATCAGCTTTTGGGACTGAGATACCTTAAATCTGGTAGCTCGGATTTAAGTTAAGCGGGTGCTTGTAAAAATCGTTTTAAAGGTTTCGAAAATATTAAAAATACCAAAATGACCTCTTTGAAAATCTAAAAGCTTATGAGTTTGAGTTAGAGACAAGATCTAAGGCAGGACCATCCACATCTCAGCCAACCAAAACATTAGCTGCTACATCTGTTGAACAGTGCTCTCCTAGTACAAGCAAATCAGCTGAACAGCTCAGCAATTCACAAATTTGTGTCAGCTTCTCGCATATCTCCTTTGCAGTGGCGCAGGTTTTGATCTTGCTGAACATATTTTTGTCCAGCGTCTTGTAGAGGATGTCCATGGCCACATTATCCAAGTTCGCTTTCTTTTTGTCCTCATTTGTATACTCGGACCATCGGTAATGACTGACCACATGTCGTCGTCCTGAGCAGCCAAATGCGCTTGCATACGGATCTTCTAGTCATCATAGTCCTCCTTGGAAAACATAGGAATTTTGTTGTGAGAAGTTGTCATTATGAAATATATAAAGCACAAACAAGCACCCGCTTAACTTAAATCCGAGTTACCTCTAAATCTGGTAACTTCATGACCTCTTTGAAAATCTAAAAGCTTATGAGTTTGAGTTAGAGACAAGATCTGAGGCAGAACCATCCACATCTCAGCCAACCAAAGCGTTAGCTGCTACATCTGTTGAACAGTGCTCTCCTAGCACAAGCAAATCAGCTGAACAGCTCAGCAATGACGCCATGTCCCTCTTCGTAAAGAAGTTTGAGAAATTCATGAGAAGATCCTACAACCCTTCTACTCCTTATAATAATGTTCATAAATCTGATAAAATTAGTGCTGATATGAACTGTTTTAATTGTGGCCGTCCAGGACATTTTGCAGCTGATTGCAACAGGCCAAAGAAAGAGGATAGATACAAAAGAGATGAGAAGAATGATGATCGAACCAAAGAGAGATCCAAGGATAGATCCAAGGATAGAAGGATGAGAACAAGATCTGACAGAAGGCCCAAAATAAAGAATGACAGAAAGGTGCAAGTTGCTGAGGAAAACAACAAGAACTGGGCTGATACCGATACAGATTCCTCATCAAGCAGGTCTTCATCCAGCGATAGAGAACAGGAGGAAGTTCACTGTCTCATGGCAAATCAAACTTCTATTTTTCAAATACTGAATTTACACGAGAGGACCTAATCTGTGCACTAAATGAGATGGTCCTAGAGTACCGTAAGCTTTCTCAAACATTCGAGGAAGTCAAAGCTGAAAACGTAGATTTTAAAAATAGTTCAGTAGAACCAAGATCTGTTCAACTTGGTAAAACTGACAGTTTACAAACTGAGTTGAGTAAGCTAAAGACTGAGAATGAATCCTTGAAAATAAGATCCAGTGAGCTCGAGTCTGAAATTGAAAAGTTAAAACTGATAATGAGCTCCTGGACTCAGTCTTCTGTCTCTCTAGATAAGCTGTGTGAAATTCAGAAGCCAACAAATGATAGAACTGGCTTAGGTTTCAATGCTTGTGAAAGCAGCACTGGAGAGACCAGTACTCACATCTGGTATATGACAAGTTCAAAAAGATTAGCTTTGTCAAAGCCAGTATGACACACGATACATGCGAGTCAGTGAGGTATGATGACCAGAACTCTTCAAAGATGAATCAAAAAGGAAAAGCTGGTATCGGTTTTATAAGACCTCAGAACTCCAAGCCAAGCTGGCTAAAGAACAGACTTGACAAAGATAAGCTGGTTCTAAGTCGTTTGTTTCTCACCAGCCCAGGCGTAGTTCTAAGAAGGAAAAATCTGTTTGGAAAAAGGTTCAGCCTAGGAGAGATCTGAATGGTCAACATGTCAAACCAAAGCTCAACAGATCTCACAATATTTCTGCACAGACCCTTATGGACTATCATACTGGGAAAGCTGTCAAAGTAATTCATGTATGGGTCCCGAAAGGGGTAATCCTATCTGGACCCAAGTAAAGTTGGGTACCAAAATCTGTTTTTATGATTGCAGGACAACAGGTACAAAGCTACTGATGAATCAATCATATGGTACCTGGACAGCGACTGTGCAAGACATATGACAGGAAACCAAAAGCTGCTGACAGATGTCATTCCGCACAAAGGAGCAAAGATAGTTTTGGTGATAACTCACATGGTAACACTGTGGGTAAGGCAGGAAACCAAAAGCTGCTGACAGATGTCATTCCGCACAAAGGAGCAAAGATAGTTTTTGGTGATAACTCACATGGTAACACTGTGGGTAAGGGTAAGCTTACCCACGGTAACATTTTAATATCTGATGTCTTAGTTGTTGATAACTTGCACTATAATTTGATTAGCATAAGTCAGCTATGTGACAAAGGTTACATAGTTAACTTTCAACAGCACACATGCACAGTTCAGAGTCCAGAAGGACTGATTGTATTGGTAGGTAAAAGATCGGGGAATACCTACATTATCAATTGGTCAGAACCCATGGGATCTGAACAGATTTTCTTAGCAGCTAACTCTTCCAAGAGCTGGTTGTGGCATCAGCAAATGAACCATCTTAACTTTAAAACACTTACCTATTTGAGTCAGCATGAACTCGTTTCTGGTATGCCCAAAATCAAATTTTCTAAAGACAAGATCTGTGCCGTATGTCATCTTGGTAAAAAAATTCTCTCTACTTTTAAAAATGAAAGCGGTAAACGTTCTTCCCGAAACTTAGAGCTTTTACATATGGATCTCTTTGGTCCCATTCCCGTAACAAACTTATGGGGAACGAACTACACCCTAGTTGTTGTTGATGATTTTACAAAATTCACTTGGTTGTTATTTTTAAAAACAAAATCTGATACCGTTGACCAGCTTATTCGGCTTTTAAAACGTTTACAAAATGACAGATCTTGTACAGTCAACAGGATAAGAAGTGATCGTGGTACCGAGTTTTTAAATCAAAAATATCTTCTTATCTGGATGACATAGGGATAAAGCATGAACTTTCTGCAGCTAGAACTCCTCAACAGAACGGGCTGGTTGAGAGGAGAAATCGCACTTTAAAAGAAGCTGCTAGATCTATGATTGCTTATTCTGGAATTTCACAAAAATTTTGGGCAGAAGCAGTTAATACATCTTGCTACACTCAGAACAGATCTATGATTAACAAGTTGCATGATAAAACCCCATATGAGATCTGGAGTGGCAAGAAACCTGATATTTCATATTTCAGGGGGTTTGGGTGTAGATGCTTTATTCATAATAATGGTAAGAAGCACCTAACAGCTTTTGATGCAAAATCTGATGCAGGTATATTTCTAGGTTATTTAGCAGTGAGCAAGGCTTATCGAGTATTCAACAATAGAAGTCTGACTGTTGAAGAATCAGCACATGTTGTCTTTGATGAGACAAGCTTTAGATCCAACTCTGCTACGAGCCTTAACAACTTATGTACACATCTAGAATCATCCATCATTGATGACTCAGATGATGATTTGGCACAACAAAGACATTCAGCAGAGATGGAACCAGCACTGGACACACCGCACAACAATTCTCAACAAGATCTGACAGGTAATCCAGTAGTCATCGATTTAACTAACGTTGACTCAACGCAGGATCAGATCTCTCCAAGTGTGTCTGCTGCTGGAACTGAAGCGACAAATGCACAAGATGCTCAAACAGATGTTGCACAAACAGATCTTGCCACACAACGACCAACATCTGAAGTACCAGTTGCGAGTACTTCACATCAATTGGTATCTAGACCAACATCTGAGGCACAAGATGTGAACGCAAACCATCAATTGACATCGAACAATCCGGATGTGGCTATCCAGCAAGACATCAATGCAGAACAGGAAGCAAACCCAATTGGACTTGATCTTCAGTGGAATAGAAATCATCCACCTGAGCAGGTCATAGGTAACATTGAATCTCCTCTTCGCACACGAAGCCAGCTATTGCATGATCATTTTGATTCAGCATTGATCTCACATATAGAACCAAAAAAATAGACGAGGCCTTAGCAGACCCAAGCTGGGTAGAAGCAATGCAGGAGGAACTAAATCAGTTTCAACGAAACAATGTTTGGCAACTTGTACCTAGACCTTCAAATCATTCAGTTATAGGAACTAGATGGGTCTTTAGGAACAAACTGAATGAAGATGGAATAGTAACAAGAAACAAGGCTAGACTGGTAGCTCAGGGCTTTAGGCAAATGGAAGGAAGAGATTTTGATGAAACCTTCGCACCAGTAGCTAGATTAGAAGCCATTCGCCTGTTTCTTGCTTATGCTGCATTGAAAGAGTTTAAAGTATTTCAAATGGATGTTATGAGTGCATTTATTAATGGCATTCTAACAGAGGAAGTTTATGTTTCACAACCTCCTGGCTTCGTAGATCATACCTATCCAAACCACGTTTATAAATTGGATAAAGCTCTGTATGGGTTGAAGCAAGCACCCAGAGCTTGGTATGATACACTGTCAAAATTCTTAATTGACCATGATTTCCTTATAGGCACAGTTGATAAGACACTGTTTAAATTCGTAAAATTTGATCATGTCTTATTAGTTCAAATTTACGTTGATGATATTATTTTTGGGTCAACTAACCCCAAATTGTGCCAAAAGTTTTCTAAGTTAATTCAGGACAAATTTGAGATGAGCATGATGGGCGAGCTAACGTTCATTCTGGGATTACAAGTTCGACAGCTGGATAATGGAATTTTCATTAACCAAGCCAAATATACGAAAGAACTGCTGAAGAAATTTGGCATGGACAACTATTCAGCAGCTGCGACCCCAATGAGCTCATCAATCAAGCTAGACAAAGACGAATCTGGTACTGCCATTGAGGTATCTCTTTATCGCGGTATAATTGGCTCCTTGCTATACTTAACTGCTAGCAGACCAGACATAATGTTTGATGTCTGTATGTGTGCTAGATTTCAAGCAGAGCCTAAACAATCACATTATATAGCCGTGAAAAGGATTTTAAAATATTTGAAAGTAACTTCCAACGTGGGTCTTTGGTATCCCAAAGACTCAGGCCTTCAACTAATCGGTTATAGTGATGCAGACTACGCAGGATGTAGGATTGATCGTCGTAGCACCAGTGGGACTTGTCAATTTTTGGGAGATCACCTGATTTCCTGGTTCAATAAGAAGCAGACATCCATTGCAACGTCCACAGCTGAAGCGGAGTACTTAGCTGCTGGCAGTTGTTGTGCTCAAATTCTCTGGATTCAACACCAGCTGAAGGACTATGGCATTGATACTTCTGAAGCGCCTATTCTCTGTGACAACACCAGTGCTATCGCCATCACTCAAAATCCAGTACTGCATTCAAGAACTAAGCACATCGACATCAGGCATCATTTTATAAGAGATCATGTACTCAAGAAGGACGTCAAGCTGGAGTATGTGTCGACTGAGTAGCAAGTAGCTGACATATTCACAAAGCCCCTGCCTGACGCTAAGTTTTCTTATTTTAGAAATCTATTGGGTCTCTTAGAACTGACTTGATTGTCCATGCACTAACAATTTGCAGGTTGAACAGCTTCTGGTTTTGTCAAAACTGAGTCTACTGTTCAGGGGGAACATCGTGGAATTCAGGTTTGATAAAATATCAGACTTGGGAGATCTCAATTTTAGGGGGAACGAGAGATCTGAATTAATAAGTGCTGAGTAAACTGAATATATGAGATCTGGACACACTCAGATGTCATGTATACACAGTTGATACTTATCCATGATCAGCTCTCGCAACACCCCTGCTGATACATTAAACAGATCTTAAGGCTGTGACGTATTAAACACTTGGCGCCAACTATTTATTTACCTTTTCACCCTCGCGGTCAAAATTTGAAATCCTTTTAAAATACTGTTCCTATCTCGCAATTTTGATAAAATATTTTCAAAATCATTTCAAAATATTGTACGCGCCGTTGGATGAATGACACGTGGTTGTCATAATGCGAAACGTCACATCTATATTTTCTCTTTCTATTACCTTTTCTCTTCCTAGTATATACTTACGGCGCTTCATTTTCTTTTCTCTTTAACTTGCAATATTTCTCTCTAGCACTCTTGCGTTTTTCTCTCTGTGTGTTCTCTGTTTGCAGACTACTCTTATTTCAGGCATTCTCTTGTTTGTAATTCTATCAGAAATGGCATCTTCGTACATCTCAAACGCTCAACAGATCAACTTTGACTCCGTTCTAGAAATCACCGATAACGCTGAAATGGTCAGTATGTTCAAGACTCTTGAATCTACCAGTCTCAGGGGATTTCTGGGATGTCCATCGGTTCTATACGAAAGGGAACTGGAGCAGTTATTTGATACAGCCATGGTAAAAGACGGGGACATTACTTGTGAAGTTTCAGGCAAAGTTGTAGTTATCTCTGAGGACAGGTTTGCAGGCGTGTTTGGGTTACCAACAGAGGGATTGGTCAATTTATCTGAGGTTCCAAAGGATTGTTTTATGATGCTCGGAGCATCTTTTCTCAATCAGGCGAGCCTATATCCACCTACGGCAAGAAGCGCTTGACGAAATATGAATATCGTTTGCTGAACGATATTCTGGCTAAGTCAGTAACCGTGAAGGCAGGTTCCTTGATGCTGTGACGCATGAGAGATTTTTAATGATGACTGCCATTCACTTCGGCATTCAGGTAAACTGGAGCAAAATTTTGTTTGGTGTATTAAAGGAGATGGTGGACAATACTCTTAAGAAAGCCAAGGGTTTTGTGGTTCAGATATGCGTACTTCTGAAGGGTGACCCTACAGTTACGATGGGAGAAGCGACAACTTTCCCGCCTTTGAAGATTCTGTCCGCAAAGACAGTAAAAACTTATGTTGCTACAAATGAAACTATCGATGCACGTGGCAAAGAAAATTAGCCCGGTGTGGCTAAAATTGCTAGGTCGAAGAAGCGACCAATTGCTACTGGTGATGAGCCAGCTGTTACCAAGAAGAAGCGGACGTCGAAAAGAAAAGCCTCTTCTTCAAAAGACAATATGGACATTGTGTCTGTTGCATAGGAAGCCATTCCTCTTCAAACCTTTGAGCCATCTACAGTCGTGTCTGTTGAGAAGCGGACCACTGTGGAGGAAGCTGTTGGGAAACAAAGTGACAAGCCAAACTCTGATATTATTGAGAGGGAGACTGTATCAACTGCTGATGAAGTTGATAATGTTATTGCACAGGTTCTGGATGAGACTGCACAGATGGAAGAAACAGAAACCGCTGAAAGGGAACAGCCCCTTGAAACAGGTGTTGGAGAAGAAACAATTGTTGAGGGTCAGGCAGTTGTAAAAACTGATGAAGTTGAGAACTGGTTTAATTTGTCATACGAGGAATTTGCTGCTCGACAAGCTAATAGATTAGTTGAATCAGCCAGTGAGACAGATGGAGAACAGGGAACAGTTGCTTATGAAACAGGTGTTGGGGAGCAGTAGTTGCAGACATTTGATGATTCAGAGCCGGTAGCGGGAATGGAACTCGCAGATGTTATTCCAACTGTTGAGGAGAAGATCTCTGCTGATGAGGCAATGACTCTGGAGGAGATTTTATCGACAATTCCTGATGGTTTCTCTTTGCCGTCCACTGTTGGAGAAGTGACCAAAATTCAATTAGGACAGAGTATCTCAATTCCTGGGATCGATGAATGGGACTGGTACAAGGCCAGTCTTCCCAAGATTCCTGCTACAAATTAGGGGAAGGCACCCCTTCTGGAAAGAGATCCGATTAAAGGAATCCCGCCCAAAGAAATTTTTTCTCTAATTCTTGCAAACATTAATTTGCTTGTACAGTTGCGAGAGAAGGTGATCGATGAGGTAGACATATTTTTCAATTCTTTCAGCTTCAAGAAGTTAGCAAATCTGAAGATAGAAGAAATTTATGCAAAGGAGGAACTCGTTTTGTCATGGGCTGAAGCAGATTCTACGAGGTAGCTCTTCACAGGAGAATGTATATACTTACAAAATACAGGGAGCTGTTGATCCGGAAGTTTTTGGAGGTTCGTAAATCAAATTTGTTCCCAGTGACGGTTCTTCAGCCACTGATCTCAAAGTATTGGATTGGTTATCAGATCTTCATCTGTTTGTGTTAGAAGAGTTGAAAGAACAGATGTTGGCACACGGTCTTACGTGGGAGAAGACGTGTTGCTCGAAAATTTTTGAGGGAAGACAGCGTGATCACGGCGCAATAATCGCTCGATCAAAACCAAATTTCAAATCTCTTTGCTGGCTTAGAACCATGACCACGGTTGATGGGTCACTTGTTATTCAAGAGGGAAATGATTTGTGGAAGCCTATTCCCGAGCCAGTTGCCCATTCCAATTTTGAAGTTTTGCGACAGCTTTCTTATGTGGACACACTTCCACCTGTTTGTGAGTTCTTTAAGATGATGCGGAAGAGATGGGCAGACGTATGTATAGAGGCTATTGAATTCTTTGTCTCTGGGAAACAGCTTCCAGTAGGGTCTCTAAATTTTTGTCGCGCTCTTACCGTTGTACAGCCGGTTTTAGAGTTTGGTTATCGTAGGCCAACAGTTAATTCTTGGGGATGGTCTTAGTTGTGTAAAAAGTTTCTAAGATACAGTCTATTTAGTGGGTTGCTCGCAGTTGATTTCAGTATTTCCGGTTCAGCTACCGTTTTGATCAGACCTTCTTTGGGCTCTGCTAATATTTTTGATATAGGTGTACAGTTACCGCAAATTTCTTTTTCTCCAGGTTCAGTTTTTGCTTCCGATGTACGGTTAGTTACTTTTTCAGATGATTCCAATCAAGATGTACAGATGGATATTGATCGACGTGGCGATTCTCCAGATTCCTCTGCTGACTCCTCCTTGCACTTCAGTTCCGACGATATTCCTTTGGAGGATGACACAACGCATAATCAGATTTCTAGACCAGTTATCTCCACCGATCTCACATAGGCCTTTGCTCAATTACGCGCATCAGTTGAAAAAATTCATTTTGAGCAAATCAGGCGTAAGGATGATGCAGATAAACTCAGAGATATACTTTTAATGCACATCCGCGACCTTGAGAGACAATTTTCTGGACGATTTGATGAACAGGACAGGGCCTACAGGGCTTTGCTTAACAATATTCGCAAAGATATTCACGACCAAAAGGCCCTGCTGTCGCTGGATGTTCTCACATCTCGACAGAAGCTTAGTACCCAAGTGACAGTTGTTGCCTTAGATAATGCTGACATCACAAAGGAGGTCAAAGAGCAAAGAGCTATTTTAACAGACTTGGATTGGCAGGTTGCTACTGTTCGCAGTGAATTATTGGACTTCCGTGCGAAAGCCGAGGAGAATCATCTAAACCTCTCCACCCAACTTGGCTTCCTCGTTGATTACATCAATAGATGTGGTGATGCCAAAAAGGGGTAAGGTGGCAGTAGCAGCCGATGATCAAAGTAGACCCAGTGGGGGAAATGGAAGCAGAGCAGATGATCAGAGCAGACGTAGACCCAGTGGGGGAAATGGAAGCAGAGCAGATGATCAGAGCAGACTTGGTAGAGGGAGTGTTAGTAGAGAAGGTGGAAGCAGAAGTAGTGGTAGTGATAGAAGAAAAGACGACAGAAGTGGTTCAAAGAGAAGGTGATCTGATAGTGGAGGTGGTGAATCGGGAGTTGAATCGGGTATTCGTGGTATAACTTATGGTCCATATCTACCACCCAAGAGAGGTGCAAAGTGGTTGATGTTTGGATAAACTGTTTTAGGATTTGTTTTAGTCTTCTGTTGTACAGTGTTCAGTCTATGATATTTATAATATTTCAGCAGACTTTGCGCAATTCATATTGTCTATATAAGTCTCAAGGCTGCTAAGTTTTGTCATCACCAAAAATGGGGAAATTGTTAAAGTAAAATTTATAAGTTTTGGTGATAACAAAAATAAGACAAGAATTGGACTTAACAATGACATTCGAGTAATCAGACTTCATGGATATCAGGTGTGTCTTATTGGGTTAAAGTTTTCGATCAGATTTGGGTTTCGGAAGACTTGGGTTATTGGGTCAGTTTATTCAGTTTATCAGGTCAGGTCTCTACTGTTGAAAGTGCTCTAGAGTGATTCAGATGTCTTCGCATCAGACTTCGTTACTGAATCAGCGATGGCGTCTGTCAACAGAACTAACCATTTAATTGTGACCAGTTAATGTATCAGATATCTCCTATTTCACAACTTACAAAAAGGGGGATATATCAGATTTCGTTAAGCAATCAGATTTCGTTAAGCAATCAAATATCGCAAGTAGTCAGATGTCTCTATGCATTCAGATGTGACAGCTATATATATTCGATCAGCGATGAGTTAATCAATATTCTTCAAGAAAGAAAGAACTGATCAATAGAAAAATTTCAGGCGCAAACGACGAACAAATTCAAACGCTATCAATATTCAAATTGGAAAGAATCAATGGTGAATATTGAATCTTACAAATTACCTGGAATTAAGGAGACAATGTCAGTGGTATTTTGGGTAAATAGTACACAGAATACAGAGGACCTTATACGATGTTTGCACAAATATGGAAAGACGACAATTTGGCTCTGACGAAGCGCAATTTACCTTTAGTGGAGCTGTGTATACAGATGTATGACGATTTGTTTCCTTAGGCTACATTTATGACCGTTGGAGAACAAAGGGTATAAATAGCTGGAATTTCAATTGAAAAAGCTCTCCTACTCTCGGTTATTACTCTCCATCATACTCTGTGTGAATCGCTGCATTCTCACGAAGCTTTCTCGCAAACAAAAAGCTCACACAGCTACTGGATATTCTGATCGAAAATATATTCTAAGTCCAGTATACCAAATCGAAGAACATTCAAGTTCTAGCCCTTATTGTTTTCAATCTTCTATTTATCTTCTGGTTCACTTGTTGAATCGTGTTTCATAGTATAGAAACCAGAAGATCTACAGTGTCAAATAGTTGTGTATTTCACTGTATTATCATTTTAAGTCTGTAAAGAACTTGCTTTGTGAAGCATTTCGAAAATTCTTATTACTTGTATTCAACAGCTGCGCCTGCTTGTTGATTAGAGTTGCTAGGAGTTCATCTTGAGCGAGGCTCGGTGACTGGATGGTTACAGAGGCTGTAAACATCAAACTCTTCTAGAGGAACCTTCCTGAAAAGGAAGAAGGGGAGACGTAGGATATTGATATCCGAACTTCCATAAATAAACTCTTGACTCTATACTTTTACATTATTGCATTTATGTATTACGTATACTGTTCACTGATTAATCGGTTTATTTTCCGCACATTTACTGTTAACCGAGAAATCAGCTTTTGGGACCGAGATACCTTAAATCTGGTAACTCAGATTTAAGTTATGCTGGTTCTTGTAAAAATCGTTTTAAAGGTTTCGAAAATATTAAAAATACCAAGGAGTTCATTCAACCCCCCCTTCTTAAATCCTAGGCCTATTTTTCGAGCCATATTGATCCTATCACTCTCTCCAGCCTCGTCCCAGTGCACGGGAGATCGACATCTCCTCCCGTACAGAGCCTCATATGGAGCCATCCGAATCGATGCTTGAAAGCTGTTGTTGTACGTGAAATCTACCAGCGGCAATCTCGAGTCCCACGTACCCTGGAAACCTTTCACGCAAGCTCTCAGCAAATCCTCTAGAATCTTGATGACTCTCTCCGACTTCCCATCCGTCTGCGGGTGAAATGTCGTGTTTAGCGCCAATCGACACCCCAAAGAGGCATGTAAGCTCCTCCAGAATGCAACGTAAACTGGTGTCTCTGTCCGACACTATCAAGACTGGTATGCCATGCAGTCTGATAACCTCTCTGATGTAAATCTCTGTGTACTGTGTCAGGGTAAAAGTAGTCTTCATCGGTAAAAAATGCGCTGACTTGGTGAGTCTGTACATAATCACCCATATCGCAGTGTACCCTCTGGGACTCCTGGGCAATCCAACCACAAAATCCATCGTGATATGCTCCCACTTCCACTCGGGAATAGGGCGTAACTGCAATAACCCTGTCGGTCGCTGATGCTCTTCCTTGACCTGCTGACAAGTCAAGCACAAACCTCTCTATCTCAGCCTGTAGTGGCCTCTCAACTGACAAACAAGCCACTACTGCATTCTTCCGGCTCAAAGCGTCTGCCACCACACTAGCTTTACCCGGATGGTAGCTAATGTCACAATCATAGTTTTTCACCAATTCTAGCCATCTGCGATGCCTCATGTTCAGCTCCTTCTTGGTGAAGAAGTACTTGAGTCTCTTGTGGTCGGTGAATATCTGACACTTCTCACCGTACAAATAGTGTCTACAAATCTTCATTTCGAACACCACTGTCTCGAGCTCCAGATCGTGCGTCGGATAGTTCTGCTCATAACTCTTCAGCTGTCTCGATGCATAAGTGATAACATTGCCTCCCTGCATTAGAACTACACCTAGCTCTCTCAGGGAAGCATCCGTATAAACCACAAACCCCTCGTGATTCACTGACATCGCTAATACTGGTGCTGAAGTGAGTGCATCCTTCAGCTGATCGACGTTCCTTTGACACTCAGGACCCCGCACATACTTCGCATTCTTCTTGGTCAGGGTTGTCAAGGACACTGAAATCTAATAGAAGCCCTTGATAAACTTGCGATAATTTCCTGCTAACCCCAAGAAACTGCGAATCTCCACTGCATTCCTCGGAATCCCCCAGTTCTGCACTGCCTCTACCTTCGATGGGTCGACTGAAATCCCATATATTGACACAATATGCCCTAAGAATGCCATTTGCTCCAGCCAAAACTCGCACTTGCTGAACTTGGGATACAATATGTGCTCCCTCAGCATCTGCAAAGCTGTCTGCAACTGCTGCCTACGCTCCTCCAAGCTCCTCGAATAGACCAGAATGTCGTCGATGAATACTATAATGAACTAGTCCAAATAGTGCCTGAAGACCTTGTTCATCAGATCCATGAAAATTGTCGGGGCATTCATCAGGCCAAACGTAATCACCAAGAACTCATAGTGGTCGTAGCGTGTCCAAAAAGCAGTCTTGGACACGTCCTCCTCTCTAACTCTCAACTGATGGTAGCCAGATCTCAAATCAATCTTCGAGAACACCGAAACTCCCTGCAACTGATCGAACAAATCTTCTATCCTCGAGAGTGGGTATTTATTATTCACTGTAACTCTGTTCAGCTCCCAGTAGTCAATATACAACCTCTTGCTGCCATCTTTTTTATTTAAAAACAACACTGGCGTGCCACATGGACAAAAGTTAGGGCGTATGAATCCCTTTTCGAGCAACTCCTGGATATTCTCCTTAAGCTCCTTCATCTCTGTAGGAGCTAGTCGATACGGTTCCTTAGAGATAAGCACTGAACCTGGCATCATCTCAATAGAAAACTCCACCTCTCGCTCCGGTCGAACTCCCACTACATCATCAGGGAAAACATCTGCAAACTCCCTGACTACCTCCATATCAGACAGTGAAGGGTCTGCTGAACCTCCAGAAGCGGTAACACTGGCCAAGAATGCCTGACATCCGAGCTCAACTAGCTTCCTGGCTTTTAGAAAGGATATGAATCTGGGCTTCCACGGTCTCCTCGCTGCCACAAATAAGAAGGCCTCCTGACCTGGCGATCTGATAGTCACTGTCCTCCGCTGAAATTCCATCACTGATCCAAACTCTGTCAGCCAATCCATGCCTAGGATGAGGCCGAATCCTGACATCGGCAAAACGCCCGAATCCGCTCTGACCGCGTGATCCTGGAACATCATCGTCAATCCCTGCACAACACTGATCGTCATCAACTCCTCTCCTTATGGAACCATCACCGTGAGAGCTACTCCCAAGCTCTCCAGAACAATACTTATCCTCAGTGTGAACGCACTAGAAATAAATGAGTTGGTCGCCCCTGAGTCTAGAAAGGCGAGGGTAGTGACACCTAGCACCGAATCTCGCCTGAAATAGAAAAGTCACACAGGTACGCGTTTACGGTCATATTAAATCCCAAAAAGTAGTTAGAAGCCTAAGACATTTCTAAGTTCACTATTCCTATCCGTCTAAGTTCTCAAGGCAAGTTATAGAAGATCTACAGTTCTTACTTAGATTCAAACCAACAGCCTAAGGCATAAACCTCCTAGCAGTGCTTTACTCAGCAACTAGCGGATCTTTAGTGTCTGAAAACTCCTTAGGCCCCTGCTTGCGGAACCTCTCAGCCACGAGCCTCCTCATGCGACTTCCCGGTCGCTCCGACTGACCTTCCAAGCATATCCATACTAGCCCTCTCATAAGGTGTCAACTGAGGAGGTGGGGGAAGAGGAGGAGGCGTAGAATCATCCTGCTGGGTCCTGTCGCGTCTGGGAGGCATTCTGATACCCCGAAACCTTATCACGTAAATCTAAGTGCATGACTAAGCGTCAAATTCTTAAAACTACTAAGGCCAAAACTCATGCAGTAATAAAACATGCAGCATGCGAATGTAAACATAAATCATAAACTATAAAACTCACAGACTGGTAGTGAGACTTCCGAGCTCCACGTAGCAGGCTAGTACAACACCAGAACCACCGCTCTGATACCAACTGAAACAAACAAGAATATAGAATTTTTTTTTTTTTAAAATCATTTGCGGAATAAATGAACTTAGAAAGTATAGCTCGTTCCCATTTTAAAAAATTTCCTAAACCATCCCTTTAAGATATAAATAAAATTAATATCTTAAATCGTTAAATCATCCATACGGTAAAAATCAAACTGCGTGAAAGTACAGAAAATAAACAAGTTAAAACCAACATTTGAAAAGTGTATCATATCAACTAAAACATTGGTGCGGTCACAAGGTACTACAGCAGCGGGCACTCAGAGTCCTCACTGCCAGGCCTCGTGCTCACAACAGAGATAAAACATGCAAACACAAGCGGAAGCTACTAAAAAGCGGATAAAATTTTTGCTTTTGGCCTGACTGTTTAAAACGATATAATTTAAAAATAGTACGATAATCAAAGTAATCCCAATTTAACAACAACAAACAAAACAAAGGCTACACGCCCACAACAACCAATACAGCATAACATGTATCAGACACCTGGTAACAACCACAACCGAATATAACAGACTACAACAAAAGCACAGGGCATCCCCTGGCTAAAAATACTGATACATATAAATATGCTATATGCCACTGGGATACTCTAACCACCTCCTGGGGCACCTCTAGCTGGGTCAGCTCCACGACCAGCTGGATAACCTGAACAACAAAACAGGCAAGGAAAACAATCAAGCCCCAGAGGGATATGGGGTCAAACCCCAGCACGGAGAGCAACTATAAAACAGCAGTAAACAGCAAGAATAAAATGCAGATGCTATGCATGATACCAGAACAACAGCCGAAGGCTACAACCAAGGAAGGGAGCCAATGAACTCAATGCACAGCTCAATAGGATCTGCAATAGAATATGTGGCCACGTTGAGTGTAGGACATGTGGGCGCTACCCACTAACCCCTACTCGCCCACCAATACCAGATGAATCAATAGCTCAACCTGCCGTTGCCCAACCTATGAACTGTGGTAGTTAGCCACTCGGCGCATAGGGGCTAACAAATCCCAGCAGGGAGATGAGAGTGCGGAATCACCGCTCGCCCTCGCATCCTGGTAAGAAACAAAGTAACAACAGCGAAACAATGGCTGCAATAGCGGAAATGGAATTCCAATGCGTGTATGCACAATTAAAACAACCAGCATATAACATATGCACAACAATCATACAGGTCAGTGAGCAACTAACAACCAGCACACGACAATTCCATAGAATAGCAATCTCACAATTTATCCAAGCCATAACCTCGCTGTCATAAAAGCTCCAAATCCGTACCTTAATTCTGACTTACCCAATCAAATTCCTCAAAGGAACTTAGCAAGTCACGGCCTGCACAAAATCTGCCAAAATACACGGTGCACAGATTTCAGGGAAACACAACAAATCTCACGGCCAACCACAGAAGCCACAGCTGGGAGTCCTACGCTCAACCAGCAACTAACACCCAAATACAACTTAACAGGGAGCTTAAAACAAGGCTAGGAACAAGATCTCATCACAAATTCGAAAGGCTACTTGAACGCACAACCACACGGCAGAAAGACAGTAGCTTCGAGATTTCGCTCCAGCCCACTACAGCCTCCAAAAGGGATATCAATCGAAAGAGCTTCAAGAGAGGAGTCCAACGCTACCACGAATGTGAAAAATGGTGGCCGGAAACGATGGGAATTGCTGGAGAAATACTACGGTGAAAGTGCTCTAGGGTTCAAAGCGAAGATCAACAATTGGGAGAAAATATCGCTAAGTATGGAAATCTGATAATCCAATCGAAGACCAAGTCTCCGAATATATATATAAGCTTCTCACCAGCTGACAGCAGCAAGAACAACTCCACCGACAAAACCAGTCGACAATACAAAGAAACCAACCAGCAGGCATTGCTGTTGACACAATCAGCTTTCGCAAAACAAATCAACAGCTGAATCTCACAAACAACGCTAAACAAAATGGTGTCGCATCAACTTAACCAAACAACGTCGCATAGAATACGTCACCATATCTGTCGACAGCTGATCATCTAAACCAGCAGCTAGATGAAATAGCGCATCAGATCTCTCAACAGTAAACGTATAGCGCAACTACCAGCTGATACTCAAAACGCTGCGTTTCAACTAATTAAAACGGCGTCGCATAACCCAACAGCTGATCGCTACTAAAGGGAAACACACCAACTGCTGAATTCCCAAAACGACGTAGTTTCAATCCTCAAATAGAAACACGCTAACAAAACTAACAGCTGGTTCTTGCGTCGCATAGAATACGTCACCATATCTGTCGACAGCTGATCATCTAAACCAGCAGCTAGATGAAATAGCGCATCAGATCTCTCAACAGTAAACGTATAGCGCAACTACCAGCTGATACTCAAAACGCTGCGTTTCAACTAATTAAAACGGCGTCGCATAACCCAACAGCTGATCGCTACTAAAGGGAAACACACCAACTGCTGAATTCCCAAAACGACGTAGTTTCAATCCTCAAATAGAAACACGCTAACAAAACTAACAGCTGGTTCTTGTTTACCAAAACGTCGTCGCTTTAGTCCTTAGCGCTGTCTGCTGATTTTACAACTAAAAATGCCAACTGCTGACAGACTTCACCAAATGCTAATACGACGGCGTTTGCACCCGCTACAGGAACTCGCTGCCAGCGTCTGAAATAACACAAGCACTAACAGATTCCTACGCTGCTGCCACCAGATCTCTCCACAAAACAGATTTCTCCTCTAAAACTCAAAATTACGAAAACTTCCAGAATTTCTCTAAATGAGAAATCTGACCCGAAAATGCAAATAGAGTCTTCAAAAAGAAATCTGAACCACCAGAATTCCTTAAACTCCGATTAATCCAACAATTAATCTTTATAATTCAAGGTCTCACATTTCTCCCCCACTAAAAAGGATTTCGTCCTCAAAATCAAACAAAAATTCCGGAAATACAATACAACACAGAGAACCAAAACAGAAAATCGTCCAATACATGGCCAAGAGTTCAAGATAACTGAGCAAACAATTAACAACAACTAGGGAAAATAACAACCAGAAGCTACTAAGTATTGGAAATTTAGCACCACAGCTACTCAAACAGATGCGGCCACTCGCGTTGAATCTTTTATTCTAGCTCCCAAGTAGCTTCTTCCCTATCATGTTTGCTCCATTGCACCATCACTAACGGAATGGTTTTGTTCCTCAACTGTTTGTCTTTTCGGCCTAGGATTTTCAAGGGATATTCCTGATAGCTCAACGTCTGATCTAGCTCAACCTCGTCAGTTCTCAGCACATGAGACGGATCTAGCTCGTACTTCCTTAACATGGAAACATGAAAGACATCATGTAGAGAAGATAATTCCGGAGGCAACAACAGCCGGTACGCTAACGGGCCAATCCTCTCAACGATCTCATACGGTCCGACGTAACGAGGGGCTAACTTTCCCTTGTGTCCAAAGCGCATGACACTGCGAAACGGAGAAACTTTGAGAAATACCTGATCACGAACCTGAAACTCTAGAGGTCGATGCCTCTTGTTCGCATAACTGGCTTGGCGATCCTTGGCAGCTTTCATCCGCTGTCGAATTAGATCAACATGATCCTTTATTTTCTGCTACAAAGTACGGGGCAGATAGCTGCTTCTCCTTGGCAGCTTTCATCCGCTGTCGAATTAGATCAACATGATCCTTTATTTTCTGCACAAAGTACGGGGCAGATAGCTGCTTCTCCCCCACTTCTTCCCAACATACCGGCGATCTGCACTTCCTTCCATACAAGGCCTCAAACGGCGACATGCCAATCGTCACCTGATAGCTGTTATTATATGAAAACTCCACCAAAGACAACGCGTGTTGCCAGCTACCTCTGAAATCCAATACAACAGTTCGTAACATATCCTCCAACGTCTGGATAGTTTGCTCAGATTGGCCATCTTTCTGGGGGTGATACGCTGTACTCATAGCCAATATGGTGCCCAAAGCTGCTTGCAAACTCTTCCACTACCTGGAAGTAAACCTTGGATCTCGGTCGGAGACGATCGAAACAGGCATACCGTGCGATCTAACCACAAACTCCACGTACAGTCTCGCCATTTTATTCAGAGAAAATGTGTGCAGACTTCGACAAACGGTCGATAACCACCCAAATAGCATCGCATCCTCTGCTGGAACGAGGCAGATGCGTCACAAAATCCATAGCTATGTGATCCCAATTCCATTGGGGCACTTCCAAACTCTGTAACAGACCACCGGGTCTCATCCTCTCAGCCTTTACTATCTGGTAGTTCAAACAACGAGCGACAAAACCAGCAATGTCGCTCTTCAGGCCAGCCCACCAGAAGTGCGGCTTTAACGCATGGTACATATTACGTGCACCAGGATGAACACTATGTCTGCTGCAGGGAGCTTCCCGAAGGATCTCCTCCTTCAAATCAATGAGATTAGGCACAACCAGCCTGGCACGAAATCTCAAGCAACCATCAGAAGAAACGGAATAATCCTCGAGTTCTCCAGCCCTGACCTTTAACTTCAACTCGTGGATGGAAGGATCAGTCCTTTGAGCTGCTCTAATACTAGAAACAATCCGTGGCTCCACTTGGAAAGAAGAAACCACGACACAATCCTCAGCCGGGTAGAATCTCCAACCAGTAGTATTAAGATGCTCCTGATACTTAGAGATATACAACGAAGCAAGCATCTCACTAGCCTTCCTACTCAAAGCATCGGCCACTACGTTCGACTTCCCAGGCTGATACTTGATCTCGCAATCAAAGTCCTTTAGCAGCTCCATCCAACCATGCTGTCTCATATTTAAATCGGGCTGCGAAAACAGATACTTCAAATTTTTGTGGTCTGAGTACACCAGAAATTGCTCGCCATACAGGTAATGACGCCAGATCTTCAACGCAATGACCACGGCTGCAAGCTCCAAATCATGGACTGGATAACGAATCTCATGCGGTTTCAACTGTCGCGAGGCATATGCAATGACTCGACCATTCTGTAATAAAACACAACCCAATACATTGAGCGAAGCGTCAGAACAAACAACGAAACCACCTGATCCGGACGGCAGAGCCAACACAGGTGCAGTAGTCAGTTTCTCCTTGAGCAATTGAAACGCATTATCACATTGCTCAGTCCACACAAAACGCTTGTCCTTCTGAGTCAATTGAGTCATCGGCTTTGCTATGCTAGAAAATCCTTCAATGAAACGACGATAATAGCCAGCCAGACCCAAGAAACTGCGAATCTCCGACACATTCCTGGGACGCTCCCAGTTCAGAACAACATCAACATTACTAGGATCCATATAAATCCCCTCGGCTGAAATAACATGACCCAAGAAAACGACGCGATCCATCCAAAACTCGCACTTGGAGAATTTAGCATACAGCTGCTTGTCTCGCAACGTTTGAAGGACAATTATCAGGTGCTCCTTATGCTCCAAATGAGTCTTAAAATATACCAAGATGTCATCAATGAACAATCACGAACTGATCTATGAACTCTCTGAAGATCCGGTTCATCAGATCCATAAAGACTACAGGCGCGTTGGTCAACCCAAACGGCATAACCAAAAACTCAAAGTGTCCGTACCTCGTATGAAAAGCAGTCTTTGCGACATCTTGATCTCTTACCCTTAGCTGATGGTACCATGAACGCAAGTCAATCTTCGAATACACCGCAGAACCTTGAAGTTGATCAAACAGATCATCGATCCTGGGTAAAGGGTACTTGTTCTTAACAGTCGCTTTTTTCAATTGGCAAAAATCAATGCACATCCGCATTGAGCCATCCTTCTTCTTCACAAACAAAATGGGCTCTCCCCATGGTGACATACTAGGTCGAATGAAACCTTTATCCAGCAAATCGTCCAACTGCACCTTGAGTTCCCTCAACTCCGTAGGCGCCAAACGATATGGGGGTTAAACAAGATTTAGAGCGCGGCAGCAATCTCTATACTTCGGAAGAAGGGATTACCAGATTTCAGGGTAGATTGTGGGTTCCTAATGTGAACAATTTGAGGTCAGAGCTGATGACAGAAGCTCACAGCACTCCATATTCAGTTCATCCAGGGAGAACTAAGATGTATAAGGATCTCCAGCAGCTGTATTGGTGGCCAGGCACGAAACGTGACGTTGCCAGATTTGTTTCAGAGTGCCTGACTTGTCAGCTTGTAAAAGCTGAGCACCAGAGACCAGCTGGGATTCCCAAACCACTACCGATACCAGAGTGGAAGTGGGAGAGTATTGCAATGGATTGTTGTGGGTTTACCCAGATCTTTCCAAGGTTACAATTCTATTTGGGTTATAGTAGACTGAATAACCAAATCTGCTCACTTCCTACCCGTCAAGATAACTTATGATGTGAGAAAATATGCTGAGTTGTATGTGAAGGAGATAGTCCGACATCATGGGATTCCAGTGTCCATCGTATCTGACAGAGACCCAAGGTTTACATCAACTTTCTGGAAGTGCTTACACAGAGCTTTAGGTACCAAGTTAACCTTTAGCACAACTTTTCACCCTCAGACCGATGGTCAATCAGAGAGAGTGATTCAGATCTTAGAGCATTTACTTAGAGCTTGCATCCTTGATTTTCCAGAGAGCTGGGATTCGAAGCTACCTCTAGTGGAATTCACGTACAACAATAGCTTCCAGGCATCCATCCAAATGGCCCCCTACGAAGCTCTCTACGGCAGAAAGTGTAGAACACCCCTGCACTGGGATGAAGTAGGGGAACGAGCTGGTTTGGGACCAGACTTAGTAGAGCAGACTTCTGAGATTATTCAGAAAGTGAGAGACCGATTGAAGACTGCTCAAAGCCGGCAAAAGAGTTATGCTGATGACAGATGCCGTGAATTGAGTTTCGAAACTGGAGATCATGTTTTCTTGAAGGTAGCACCAATGAAAGGCATGGTGAGATTTGGAAAGAAGGGTAAGCTAAGCCCCAGGTTCATTGGTCCATTTGAGATACTGAACAAAGTAGGAACACTGGCTTATAGACTAGCTTTACCCCCACATTTGTCCTCGGTGCACAACGTTTTTCACATATCAGCTTTGAGGAGATATGTTTCCAACCCGACGCATATCTTGAGCCATGAACCAATCCAACTAGACCCAGATTTGAGCTATGAGGAACGACCAGAAAGGATTCTTCATAGGGAGAATAGGAAATTAAGAAATCGCAGTATCTCAATGGTAAAGATCCAGTGGTCGAACCAGTCTGAGAGAGAAGAAACTTGGGAAACAGAAGAAGATATGCGTAGTCTCTACCCAGAGTTATTTGGTAAGTAAATTTCGAGGATGAAATTTCATTAAGGAGGGTAGAATTGTAGCGCCCCAAAATCCTAAGAACCACAAGTTGATTAGCCTTTCTTTTCCAAGGGCTGAATCGAGTTTGAGCAATCAGATTCTTTCTCTTTTTCATCTTTAGAGCAATGGTCAGAAGGTCCCGAAGGATTTTGCCCAAGCACAATTTGATGGAATCCAGACTTTGTTCCTTTTGAAAATAAAACAAGGCCTTTGAACAGGGAGTTTTGTTTTTAAATGTATCAAATTACAAATCAAAATAGTAGTGGGGAGTTTTTATAAATCTTTTATAAGAAGGACAATATTTGGCACGGCATTCATGCCTACTCGAGTATTTCCACCTACTACAAATCATTCTCCCTTGTATAAAATGATTTACGTAATTCTCTGGATTCATTTGGTTGCACGTAAAACTTTTAGTTTCTCTAAAGTTAAGTAGTTTTTCAGTGTGCCTGTGGAGACTTCCAACCGCGATCATCTGCACGTTGCGACCTTCATTCAGGCAAGTAACTTCAATTCTTGCTGTATTGAGAAAACATATATTGCTCGTTGTTTTCTATGTATGCTTGCCAGTTCAGTTCAGTTTAGCTTCAGAAATGTTGAGTATAAGATATGGATTCACTGCCTTGACACTTTAGTTTTGAGGAAACTCACCAGAAAGTTAACCAGGAATGGTGTACCTTAAAATACACTGAGTTGTACAGATTCCAGAGAAGTTCTTGTTTCTGAAGTACCAGAGAGACTCTGGACATTGAATGAACGAATAAACAACGCTGGTTCGATCAGGAGCAAGTCCTGGTTTGAGAAGAGAAGTTAGTTTGTTTAGATTCTATCTAAGTCGAAGCATGGTTAGTGTCCATCAGTAATCGCACTTGTTGCAATTCAGTAGTTGCTCTGTTCCTTTGCAGCAGTTTCATTTGATTGTTAGGATCAGTAGTTGCTCTGTTCCTTTCCAGCAATTTCATTCGATTGTTAGGATCAGTAGTTGCTCTGTTCATAATCAGCAGTCATATCACATCATTGTGTTCAGTTGTTGACATCTGTTTATTGTTCAACGACATCGATTAGTACAATTGTTCCAAGTCGCGACTTGTTTGCTTGCGACTGGTTTCTCTTGCAACTGGTTTCTTTTGCGACTGGTTTGCTTGCAACTGGTTTCTCTTGCGACTGGTTTCTCTTGCGACTGGTTTGCTTGTGACTGGTTTCTCTTGCGACTGGTTTGCTTGCGACTGGTTTCTCTTGCTACTGGTTTGCTTGCGACTGCTTTCTCTTGCGACTGGTTTGTCTTGCGAATGGTTCCTGTGTCTCTTGCGACTAGTTCATACCAACGTCTTCTTCTTAGCGTCGCCTGTTTTAGCACTTTCTAATCTTTTACTTAGAGCTGGTTCGACCACTGGATCTTTACCATTGGGATACTGCGATTTCTTAATTTCCTATTCTCCCTATGAATAATCCTTTCTGGTCTCCTCATAGCTCAAATCTGGGTCTAGTTGGATTGGTTCATGGCTCAAGATATGCGTCGGGTTGGAAACATATCTCCTCAAAGCTGATGTGAAAAACGTTGTGCACCAAGGAAAAATGTGGGGGTAAAGCTAGTCTATAAGCCAGTGTTCCTACTTTGTCCAGTATCTCAAATGGACTAATGAACCTTGGGCTTAGCTTACCTTTCTTCCCAAATCTCATCACGCCTTTCATCGGTGCTACTCTCAAGAAGACATGGTCTCCAGTTTCGAAACTCAATTCACGGCGTCTGTCATCAGCATAACTCTTTTTCCGGCTTTGAGCAGTCTTCAATCGGTCTCTTACTTTCTGAATAATCTTAGAAGTCTGCTCTACTAAGTCTGGTCCCAAACCAGCTCGTTCCCCTACTTCATCCCAGTGCAGGGGTGTTCTACACTTTCTGTCGTAGAGAGCTTCGTAGGGGGCCATTTGGATGGATGCCTGGAAGCTATTGTTGTACGTGAATTTCACTAGAGGCAGCTTCGAATCCCAGCTCTCTGGAAAATCGAGGATGCAAGCTCTAAGTAAATCCTCTAAGATCTGAATCACTCTCTCTGATTGACCATCAGTCTGAGGGTGAAAAGCTGTGCTAAAGGTTAACTTGGTACCTAAAGCTCTGTGAAAGCTCTTCCAGAAAGTTGATGTAAACTTTGGGTCTCTGTCAGATACGATGGAAACTGGAATCCCATGAAGTCTGACTATCTCCTTCACATACAACTCAGCATACAACAGACTGAATATCTCCATCGCTGAGACTAACGGGATCTTCGATCGAGAATCCTGGCCGTAGAAGTCCCACTTCTCGCCAGACAAAGGCCTAAAGCGCACAATCCCATGGAAACAATCCACGGAGGCCCTATAATTGGACAACACGTCCATCCCAACAATACAATCAAAATCCAACAACATCAGACGGATCAAATTTGCCAACAACACATGCTCACCAAACCGCAACACGCCATCTAACAAAACCTCCTGGGAAAACAGGCTCACACCGCCAGGGGTAGAAATAGAAACAACATCGCGCAATGGGATGTTACATAGACCATGCTCAATAACAAACGAATCAGAAACGAAAGAATGCGATGCACCAGTGTCAAACAACACACGCGCAGGTCAAAAACAAGACAAGTACCTGTGATAACCCTACTCGGCGTCTCCTCGGCCTGCTACCTAGTAATGGCGTTGGCCTGAGCATGCTGAGGTCTAGAATAGAACGGCTGAGACGACTGCCCAAATCGCGATGGACCAGGCTGCGGGAATGGCCTGAACGGAGTCTCACCAATCCTGGGCGGCTGAAACTGAGGGGAACGACCCCTAGACTGTCCTCCACGACCCTGAGACGGGGCTGCGGCCTGCTGCTATCCGGTCGACGGACACACCCTAGCGAAATGTCCAAACTGACCACAGATATAGCAAGAGCCCTGAACACCGATACACTGGGTCGATGGATGCCTGCCACCACAAAAACCACAAAACTCAGCCCGAGAACCGCTGCTACTCGACCTGCCTGAACCAGAAGAGCCCGAACCAGACTTATTCTTGAACTGCTGATCGCGGGGTCGAAACCTCTGACGGCCAGACTGTTGTGCCACCTGCGGCTGCTGCTGCTGCTGGGGCTGATGGGCTGACTGGGAAGACTGCGAAGACTGTGCTCCCTGAACAGTAGGACGACCACCCTGCGCTACCTGCTGTCTACGAACGCGATGACTCCTCAAGCCCTCCTCAATATCAATAGCATTATCAACTGCTTCAGCATAGGTCTTGGGTTTGCTTGTCAGCACCATCTGATACAGCTCCTCGTTCAAACCCTCTAAAAATCTGGTCCTCTTGGCCCTCTCCCGGCCAGAAACATGGGGAACGTACGCCAACAAAGAAGAAAACATCCTAGCATACTCCCGAACAGACATCTAGCCCTGCTCCAGATGATCAAACTCCCGCTCACGGGCATTCACATAAAACTCAGGAACATACTCCTGTCTAAAGGTCTCGCAAAAGCTGTCCCAAGTAATCCCAACGCCGATCTCCAGCAAAGTACTAGAAGCACCTCGCCACCAGCGCTCTGCACCCTTCCTCAACTAGAGGGTCACCAAGCTCAACCGAATCTCGTTGTCATATTGGACACGATCGAATAGACCAGTGATGTTCCGAAGCCACGAATCTGCATCCTCGCTCGACTCGTCGCCATTGAAAACCTGAGGGTTCATCCTCTGAAACCTCGCTATCACAACGTCCATCCGCTCTACAGGGGTAGGCAAGTCACCAACTTCCTCCTCATCATCATGTCTACTACGAGTACGACTAGGAGCACTACGCCGATCCTCGTTATATCCTGCCGATTCCTCAAACTGCCCCCTACCTCTACCACGACGTCTAGGCGGCATCTACGAATACACTCAACAGGATAAGGCAATAGAGAACAGATACAGCATAAATATCACAGCAATATGCAGCACATAATCACAAAAGTCAAGCACATGCAACACACGACACTATGCCTAGACTCAAGTGTGATCAAAGAAATCGAGCTTACCCCAGCTTAAGCTCTGATACCAAAAATTTCAGGCCTCGTGCTCACAACAGAGATAAAACACGCAAACACAAGCGTAAGCTACTAAAAAGCGGGTAAAATTTTTGCTTTTGGCCTGACGGTTTAAAACGATATAATTTAAAATAGTACGATACTCAAAGTAATCCCAGTTTAACAACAACAAACAAAACAAAGGCTACACGCCCACAACAACCAATACAGCATAACATGTATCAGACACCTGGTAACAACCACAACCGAATATAACAGACTACAACAAAAGCACAGGGCATCCCCTGGCTAACAATACTGATACATAGAAATATGTTATATGCCACTGGGATACTCTAACCACCTCCTGGGGCACCTCTAGCTGGGTCAGCTCCACGACCAGCTGTGTAACCTGAACAACAAAACAGGCAAGGAAAACAACCAAGCCCCATAGGGACATGGGGTCAAACCCCAGTACGGAGAGCAACTATAAAACAGCAGTAAACAGCAAGAATAAAATGCAGATGCTATGCATGAGACCAGAACAACAGCCGAAGGCTACAACCAAGGAAGGGAGCCAAAGAACTCAATGCACAGCTCAACAGGATCTGCAATAGAATATGTGGCCACGGTGAGTGTATGACATGTGGGCGCTACCCACTCACCCCTACTCGCCCACCAATACAAGATGCATCAATAGCTCAACCTTCCGTTGCCCAACCTATGAACTGTGGTAGTTAGCCACTCGGCGCATAGGGGTTAACAAATCCCAACAGGGAGATGAGAGTGCACAATCACCGCTCGCCCTCGCATCCTGGTAAGAAACAAAGCAACAAAAACGAAACAATGGATGCAATAGCGGAAATGGAATGCCAATGCGTGTATGCACAATTAAAACAACCAGCATATAACATATGCACAAAAATCATACACGACAGTGAGCAACTAACAACCAGCACACGGCAATTCCACAGAATAGCAATCTCACAATTTATCCAAGCCATAACTGTCATACAAGCTCCAAATCCGTACCTTAATTCTGATTTACCCAGTCAAATTCCTCAAAGGAACGTAGCAAGTCACGGCCTGCACAAAATCTGCCAAAATACACGGTGCACAGATTTCAGGGAAACACAACAAATCTCACGGCTAACCACAGAAGCCACAGCTGGGAGTCCTACGCTCAACCAGCAACTAACACCCTAATAAAACTTAACAGGGAGCTTAAAACAAGGCTAGGAACAAGATCTCATCACAGATTCGAAAGGCTACCTGAACGCACAACCACAAGGTAGAAAGACAGTAGATTCTAGATTTCGCTCCAGCCCACTACAGCCTCCAAAAGGGCTATCAATCGAAAGAGCTTCAAGAGAGGAGTCCAACGCTACCTCGAATGTGAAAAGTGGTGGCCGGAAATGATGGGAATTGCCGGAGAAATACTACGGTGAACAATGCTCTAGGGTTTCGAAGCGAAGATCAACAATTGGGAGACAATATCACTAAGTATGGAAATCTGATAATCCAATCGAAGACCAAGTCTCCCAATATATATTTTTAAGCTTCTCACCAGCTGACAGCAGCAAGAACAACTCCACCGACAAAACCAGTCGACAATACAAAGAAACCAACCAGCAGGCATTGCTGTTGACACAATCAGCTTACGCAAAACAAATCAACAGCTGAATCTCACAAACAACGCTAAACAAAACGGTGTCGCATCAACTTAACCAAACGACGTCGCATATAATACGTCACCATATCTGTCGATAGTTGATCATCTAAACCAGCAGCTGGATGAAATAGCGCATCAGATCTCTCAACAGTAAACGTATAGCGCAACTACCAGATGATACTCAAAACGCTACGTTTCAACTAATTAAAACGGCGTTGCATAACCCAACAGCTGATCGCTAATAATGGGAAACACACCAACTGCTGAATTCCCAAAACGACGTAGTTTCAATCCTCAAATAGAAACACGCTAACAAAACTAACAGCTGGTTCTTGTTTACCAAAACGTCGTCGCTTTAGAGTCCTTAGCGTTGTCTGCTGATTTTACAAATAAAAATGCCAACTGCTGACAGACTTCACCAAATGCTAATACGACGACGTTTGCACCTGCTACAGGAACTCGCTGCCAGCATCTAAAATAACACAAGCGCTAACAGATTCCTACGCTGCTGCCACCAGATCTCTCCACAAAACAGATTTCTCCTCTAAAACTGAAAATTACGAAAACTTCCAGAATTGCTCTAAATGAGAAATCTGACCCGAAAATGCAAACAGAGTCTTCAAACAGAAATCTGAAACAATTAATCTTTATAATTCCAGGTCTCACGCTCACCGCCAGTCGGGATGTACTCAACAGCAGGGTCATCACCTGCACCATTTAAACCTAGTGAGCCTAGAGGCTCATTATGCTCTATCTTTTAAAATAACAAGGTACATATACATAAGGTCGCATGCAAGCACATACTTGTAATTAAATAACATTAACATGAATGCATGGATGATATTAAAACCTTGTTCGTACATTTCATAACATAGCATACATATAACATACATAAGGCATGACATAACATAACATAAAAACGTGTGAGTCGTATCCATGAAGTGTGGACCATGTTCGATTGATCAATCTAAAAACCAACGTACGTGGAGGCCGGTTTTACCCGACCTACGTCATCATCATATACATTAACAGAGGTTCACCGGGCCCTGTCTCCCAGATCTGCTCATCATCTATCATTATACATTAACAGAGGTTCATCGGGCCCGGTATCCCGGATACGCTCATTATCACATTGCCACAAGTCACTTAAATCCCTCCATTTTTATTTTAAAACATGCCTTTAACATTTTATAAAACGTTTCGTGATGTGTGCATTTCATAAAATCATGCAATTTAAAAGATTAGCTCGTCAATTCATATTTAATCCTTTCTTTAAACCATTTACGTACATAGGATACTACATATACAAATAAAAATACATTCATGGACTTCTACATTTTCTACTTCCGTCAATGACTGGTTTAGGAGTCTGGCCTGCTAATCCTAGACTTAACTTTACAATTGACTTAGCCCATTACTTAGAAGAATTCCTCTTTAAAATTTCCAAACACAGTCCAAATTTTGACTTAATTATAAATCACATGACCAATTTTGACCTCAATTAAAAATCCAAATTTTGATTTTAAAATCTTAAGGCCAATTTTGACTTAGAATAACTTGACCAATTTTGGCTTTAAAATAAATTGATCAGTTTTGACCCAATGACCAATTTTGATCCAAATGACCAATTTTGACCACTTAAAAATCTCCATGGTCAATTTTGACTTAAGTAAAACTCCAAAGAATCCATTTTTTTCTTTTAATAACTTAAGATAAACACTAAGTCAAATTAAATTTAAATTTGGACTCAATTTAGAACATTTGACCAATTTCTTTAAAATTGGACCTTTGAATTAAAATTTAAAATAACCGGTCCATTATTAAAATAACTCGGACCAAATTTAAAAAATTTTTACTCGACACTCGACGAACCGACCCCGGTCCAGCGAACCGGCCGGCCCATGCAAAGAAAAACCTAAGCACACGCAGCCACCCCTTGCGCGCCACACACGAGCAGTGGCCATTCAAACCCTTCGTTCTCCCTGCTCCGGCTAGCACTGGCCGGAGCCCCACCACCTGGACCTCCCGCAGGTCCGGCCGGTTCAATGGGACCAACCAAGGCCCAAACCATGGACCATACTGCACGCACGAAGGCTGTGAAGGGGGCTGCTCGCTACGCGCTCCATGCAGCCGTGCGTGTTGTTTGGCTCGACCAAGGTGGTCGAGCCACCTTCCCTACATTAAAGAACCATCACTTGACCACCCTAGGACCACCATGAACCATACCTAAGCCCATTGAACAGTCCTTGGTCCAATCAATACAAGAAAAGATCAAAGACATGCTCAAAATTTCGTGAGTCATGCATGGATATCAAACACTTGAGCATAGATCTACATAATTCACATGCAAGTCATGCATTAAACATTAAAAACAGTTTACTATGGCTTAAATGGTGAGAAAAAGAACAGATATTACATGCCTGTCTTGGAGAAAATTGATATATGCGAGTTACCGACGTAGAGGACGCGAGATTGGGGCACGACAGCCTTTGAATCACCAAAGATATTGAAATTTCGATGGGGGTGAGATGGAGGGAGGGGGGACGGCACCTAGAGGTGGAGGAGGCTAGGGTGAATAATTTTTTTGTGCTATGAAAAGTGAGGGTGACAAAATTGACCCCTAAATCTTAATTAAGTAATTAAAAAGACATTTGACAACCTTGCCCCTCCACTAACTGGAAATGCTAATTAAAACTTTAACTTGGCTTTAAAAAGTCTAAGTTTCGTAATTAAAGTCGCCTCAAATTTTAAAACACCTTAAAACCTATTAAAACAGCCCGTGTAGGCGAAAAACGGGTTACCCCTCCAAAATAATCATAAAAACCCCAATTTTCAGAAATTGCTGATTAAAATAATAAATTTATACATTCACGGGCTTCTACATTTTCTAAATCGGTTAAGGACTGGTTCAAGAGCCTGTCCTGCTAATCCTAGACTTAAATTTACAATTGACTTAGTCCATGACTTAGAAGAATTCCTCCTTAAAATTTTTAACACAGTCCAAATTTTGACTTAATTATAAATCATATGACCAATTTTGACCTCAATTGAAAATCCGATTTTGACTTTAACATCTTAAAGCCAATTTTGACTTAGAATAACTTGGCCAATTTTGACTTTAAAATAAATTGATCAATTTTGACCTAAATGATTAATTTTGACCAACTTAAATTCCCGTGATCAATTTTGACTTGAATAAAAATCCAAAGACTCCAATTTTGACTTTATAAAAATTAACATAAACTCTAAGTCCAATGAAATTAAAATTTTGACTCAATTTAAAATATTTGACCAATTTCCTTAAAATTGGACATTTGACCAAAAATTAAAATAACCGGTCTAACATTAGAATAAATCGAATCAAATTTAAAATATTTTGACTCGAGACTCGACAAACCGACCCCGGTCCAACCGAACCAACCGGTCCAACCGAACCAACCGGTCCAATTGAACCGGCCGGCCCATGCCAAGAAAACCCTAAGCACATGCCGCCACCCCTTGCGCGCCACACCCGAGCAGCGGCCATTCAAACCCTTCGTTCTCCCTGATCCGCCCACCACTGGCCGGAGCCCAGCAAGCTGGACCTCCCCCAGGTCTGGGCGGTTCCAATGGGACCAACCACAGCCCAAACCATGGACCACATCGAACGCACAAAGGCTGGGAAGTGGGCAGCTCGCCGCGTGCTCCTTGCAGCCGTGCGTGTTGTTTTGCTCGACCAAGGTGGTCGAGCCACCTTACCTACATCAAAGGACCATCACTTGACCATCTTATGACCCCCATGAACCGAGCCATAGCCCCTAGAATCCACCTCGGCCAAAGCCTCAAAAGATTAAATCAAAACGTGCATGGAAAAGATGGATCATGCATGGACTATACGAATTGTGCATAGATCTATAAAATCCACATAGCAATCATGCATTAAACATTAAAAACAGTTTACTATGACTTAAATGGTGAGAAAAAGAATAGATATGCCTGACTTGGAGAGAATAGAGATCTGCGAGTTACCGACGTAGAGGACGCGAGATCGGGGAACGACCGCCTTTGATTCACCCAAAGATCTTGAAATTTTGATGGGGTGAGATGGAGAGGAGGGGGGACGGCTGCTTAGAGGTAGAGGAGGCTAAGGTTGAACCATTTTTGTGTTATGAAAAAGTGAGGGTGATAAAATTGACCACTAAAGCTTAATTAAGAAATTAAAAGGACATTTGACAAGCTTGCCCCTCCACTAGATTAAGATGTTTATCAAAACTTAAACTTGGCTTTAAAAATATCAAATTATTTTCATCTCGGAAGTCCCTAGTTTCGTCCATGCATCCGTAACTCAGACAGGCTGAAAACATGGCATGCATACCATGCAACATAAAATCATGAATAAATCACATAAAATGACATGTAATCATCTAAATTTATTTTTCCCATAGTCATGCACTCATTTCTACGTAGTCAGGTTTCTAGGCATTACAAAATTGATCGGCCAAACTTTGGAAATCGGGAAATTATAGTTAGAATGAACAGTGAAATATTTGGTCGATGCTCTATAAAGAAGAAGATAAGGTGATTTGTGGTGTAGAAATGGCTAACGCTTGGTCAATGGTCCTATACATACGACTTAATTTCCTCATATCTGGGCTACAATGTTTTCAGATAAGCTCAAGCATCTATATTGTATTCTGCTTAGGCATGCAACTCTACAAGAACCACACAACAGTTCATGTTCACTGACAGATCACACTCCCAAACAGATCACGCTCCAAAACAAATCACGGTCACAGATCAGCTCTCGCACGTAGATCCGCTCTCACACGCAGATCATCTCTCGTGTACTAAGATTATGTACCTTCTAGCATAGAAGAACCTGATCAGCTCACACCTGAGATGATCATAAGAAATAGTTCGCACTATGCACTGTGTATCAGATCACGCACTGGTCAGCTCCCGCGTTTCAAACAACTCTAGCCTAATCTGATCATCCACTCAGCTCACATCCAGCAAAAGCCATCAATAATTCTCTTCGAAGTTGTTCTTCACCATCAGCTTATGCCTAAGCTGATTTCACCAAACAACACAGCACCACACACCTGATCTTACTACTCAGCTCAGAACGCTGCGTAACTCCCAAAGCTGAATCCAAATTACTTCGCACTACACAACCTGATAATAGCTCAGAACAACCACGCTACCATCTCTCACTAAAGCAGATTAGTTCACACTAGCTCAGCATGGGTTATACTACACAATACTTCTAGAATAGCTTGTGCAACCTCAGATCAGCTCGCGCATAGGCTGATTCCTACTAACCCAATTAACTCTCTAAGCTAATTAAATCCGACTAATTGTTGTTAATAAAATCACATTAAGTACTAATTTACTCAAATAAATCCCGGTCCTCATAATCTCCCCCACTAAGAAAAGATTTCATCCTCGAAATCAACATATACAGATCACAAAACAGCTCACGAGGAGAAATCTTATTACTCAAACAGATGAGGCCACTCTTGTCTCATATTGGCTTCCACTTCCCAAGTAGCCTCTTCCCTACCATGCTTACGCCACTGTACCATAACCAATGGTATGGTTTTATTACTCAACCGTTTCTCCTTTCTATCCATAATTTGAATTGGGTACTCTACTTAGCTTAGAGTTTGATCCAGCTCTACTTCATCGACTCTCAAACATGGGAAGGATCCGATTCATATTTCCTCAACTTTGACACATGAAACACATCATGAAATTTTGACAATTCAGATGGTAATAGCAACCGATATGCCAAATATTAGGATCGATTTATAGGGGGTGTCCGTGAGCTCAGCCCAACTCACGTAGTCTCTCACACATCCTAGACACCAAACCCGTAAGTTACGTGCATTTTAAAATTAAGAGTTGAAAACCAGAACGCAGCTGCGAAACCAGATCAGCGTGAAGATGGACCAACAGCTATGCGAGATGGTCCAGATTATCATGTTGGATCTGTTTCTGCATATCAGAATCTAGGTTTTGATTAACACAAAACCTATTTATATTTAACTAATGGCTTTTGTACCATGTGCAATGCACTTGATTGAAGAAACAGGGAGATGTCCAAGCTGGAACTGTAAGGGGACGCCCAAGCTAGTCGAGTAAAGAACATCTAAGTTGGAACGGTGAGGGGATGCCAAAGCTGGTCCAATATGGGATGATTTGCAGGTTTAGAAGGAATCCTGAGCGCAGGAAGCATCAAGCTAGTTCACCATATTGATGATATAGAAGAGCTGGTAAACCAGAGATCAAACGCAGAACGGCTCAAGTGCAGATAAAGTGCAACGTACAAGTGAGGTGTTCAAGTGCAGAGCTGTATACAAGTGCGGTGATCAAGTGCAGGTCTGATCACAGAACACACTTGTAACCAGTTCATCATAGAGATCTTAGTCCTTGGGAAGACTGAATTTGAACTGGGTACTATATCCCAAAGAAGATGGGATATATTCACTGGTGCTGGATTGCATCTCAACAAGTGAAAGAAAGGTGTGCTTGCCGATAATTTGGATGAGGTGTCAGAATGGACCAAGTGAACAAGCAAGCACACAATGTCTCTTGACAAGAAGAATAGAGCCAAGCTGGTAAACCAGATCAGGGAAAAAGAAAGGTGTGCTTGCCGATAATTTGGATGAGGTGTCAGAATGGACCAAGTGAACAAGCAAGCACACAATGTCTCTTGACAAGAAGAATAGAGCCAAGCTGGTAAACCAGATCAGGGAAGAGAAAACCCGATCAAGGATCCCAGAATCTGGATGTTTATGGGGAAGATGAAGATGAAGGTTTTTAGGCAGGAGTCAGCGAGCAAGAACAATGTCGACGCCTGTGATTACGTGAAGGCGGAGATATGAAGTAAGACTCCAACAATGAAAGAAGCAACCGGCTGGAAAGGAAACCAGCTGAGAAACCAGCTCAGAGAAGCGACCTGCTGAGTATGATGAACAAGTTGGCTTGAAGTAGCTCAAGAGCAAGAAAGAACATAACAAGAGCAGCTCAAGAGCAGATAAGAAGAGAGCAGCTTGAAGTAAAGACCAGCTCGGATAGCACAATAGTAGATGCCATCAAATATATGAGCTGGTGCAAGAACCAAGCTGGTTAAGGTCAAACCATCTCAGAAAGCAGAAGCAGAGTTCGAGGGCAGAATTGTACAAAACAAAAATCAAAGCGATTTGAACACAAGACTTACGCATACTAATTTTTAGTGTTCAGTTCGATTTGTTGTGTTGTCTTCTCAGAACAGTGCTCACATGCTAAAAGCCAAAAAGCCTGCAGAAGCATTTAATGACGAAGGACGCAAAGTACAACAGTGTCAGAATACTTTTCAACGGCTAAAACTTTGTGTTCAAGAGGCTATAACAAGAGCAGAGCACAAGCAGAAAAAAGCAGACAGAGCGATGCGAAATGCGGAGAGAGTGTTGTGCAAGGGAAAAACAGAAAAAAGAGAAATTCACAACACGTAGCTGTGCTCGTCGCAAGTTTGTACACTCTGTGGCAGCTGGTGCGCAAGCTGGTTCAGTGCTTAGGTATGAGCTAATGCACTGATGGACTTCAATGAAACATCAAGCCGACAGCACAAAGCTCTGGGAAGACATTGGTGAAACCAGCTCAGACAGGATCACTTCCCAGTGTGTGAGGTTTAATCCTTGAGAGATTGAGCGTACACTGTAAGTCTCACACAAGATTAACTCACATATATTTGAGAGAGCTAAATAGAAAAATTAGTGAATCAAATACAAAACTCTCCATTGTAGTCTTTGGACAGAGACATTAAACAAGTCTAGTTGTCTTTCGAACTGAGACGTTAAAAAAATGTGTGTAGCCTTTCTCACTGAGGCACTAAAGAAGTGTTGTTAGACACAAAGCTTGCGGGCTTAGTGTGCAGTGGTGTTGCTAGGAGTTCTTGCTGCTATGGGTCATAGGAGTGGGTTACAGCGAAGGGTCACTGTAGTAAATACCTTCTAGTGTAATCCTTCCCGATATTGGAAGAATGGGAGATGTATGAGAGTTTGCTCCGAACTTCCATAAACAAACCTCAACGTATTTCCATTACTGCTTTTCGCATTCAAACATACGCATTGCATGTTTTTTAACAAGCATAAAACTGTTTCAAAAAGCTTTCGATATAAGAGTTCAGATTGAGTTATTTCCGCATGATTTAACTTCATTACTTAATCTGTATCTCTGTGCACCTTATTTCAAGAACACTAAGCTATTGCAGCACAAGGATTTACTCTATCAGATCACCCGCTCTTTCATTGAGCCCGTTTAAGTCACCAGTCAGAATCAGGCTCATGCACTACGCAGATTGTTGGATCTGTTTCTGCAGATCAGAATCTAAGTTTGATTAACACAAAACCTGTTTATATTTAACTAACGGCTTTTGTGAGATGTGCAGTACACTTGATTGAAGAAACAAGGGGATGTTCAAACTGGAAAAGTAATGGACGCCCAAGCTGGTCGAGCAAAGAACATCTAAGTTGGAACGGTGAGGGACGACAAAGCTCGTCCAACATGGGATGCTTCGCAGGTTCTGAAGGAATCCAGAGCGTAGGAAGCATCAAGATGGTTCACCAGCTTGATGAGATAGAAGAGCTGGTAAACCAGAGATCAAGTGCAGAAATATTAAGTGTAGAACGGCTCAAGTGCAGCGTAAAAGTGAGGTGTTCAAGTGCAGATCCGTATATAAGTGCGGTGATTAAGTGCAGGTCTGATCACAGAACACACTCGTAATCGGTTCATCATAGAGATATCAGTCCTTGGAAAGACTAAATTTGAACTGGGTACTATATCCCAAAGAAGGTGGGATATATTCAAATAGTGCTGGATTGCAGCTCAACCAGTGAAAGAAATGTGTGCTTGCAGATAATTTGGATGAGGTGTCTGAATGGACCTAGTGAACAAGCAACCACACAATGGCTATTGACAAGAAGAATAGAGCGATCTGGTAAACCATATCATGGAATATAAAACTTGTACAAGGATCCCAGAAGCTGGATGCTTATGGGGAAGATGATGATAAAGTTGCTGAGGCAGGAGTCAGCGAGCGTGAACAATGTCGACGCTTGTGATGACGTGAAGGCAGAGATATGAAGGAAGACTCCTAGTGAAAGAAGCAACCGGCTGGAAAGGAAATCAGCTGAGAAACCAGCTCAGAGAAGCGACCTACTGAGTATGATGAACAAGCTGGCTCGAAGCAGCTCAAGAGCAGGAAAGAACAGAGCAAGAGCAGCTCAACAGAAAATAAGAAGAGAGCAACTCGAAGTAAAGACCAGCTTGGATAGCACAACAATAGATGTCATCAAATCTACGAGCTGGTGCAAGAACCAACTGGTTAAGGTCAAACCAGCTCAGCATGCAGAAGCAGAGTTCAAGAGCAGAATTGGACAAAACTACAAGCAAAACGATTTGAACACAAGACTTACGCAGACTACTTTTCAGTGTTCAATTCGATTTGTTGTGTTGTCTTCTCAGAACATTTCTCACATGATAAAAGCCGAAAAGCCTACAGAAGCATTTAATGACGAAGGACGTAAAGTACAACAGTGTCAGAAGACTTTTCAACGGCTAAAAATTTGTGTCCAACGTGCAAATCTGCACGAGAGGCTATATCAAGAGCAGAGCACAAGTAGAAAAAAGCAGATAGAGCGATGCGAAATGCGGAGAGAGTGTTGGGCAAGTGAAAAACAGAAAATAGAGAATTTCACAACATGTATTTGTGCTCGTCGCAAGTTTGCACACTCTGTGGCAGCTGGTGTGCAAGCTGGTTCACTGCTTAGGTATGAGCTAATGCACTGATGGACTTCAAAGAAAGATCAAGTCGACAGCACAAGCTCTGGGAAGACATTGGTGAAACCAGCTCAGACAGGAGCACTTCCCAGTTTGAGAAATTTAATCCTTGAGAGATTGAGCGTACACTGTAAATCTCAGACACGATTCACTCACATATATTTGAGAGAGCTAAATATAAAATGAGTGAATCAAATAAAAACTCTCCATTGTAGTCTTTGGACAGAGACGTTAAACAAGTCTAGTTGTCTTTTGCACTGAGACGTTAAAGAAGTGTGTGTAGCCTTTCTCACTGAGGCGTTAAAGATGTGTTGTTAGACACACAGATTGCGGGCTTAGTGTGCAGTGGTGTTGTTAGGAGTTCTTGCGGGAGTTATAGTGAAGGTTCGCTGTAATCAAAGCCTTCTAGTTTAATCCTTCCCGATTGTGGAAGAAGGGGAGATGTATGAGAGTTTGCTACGAACTTCCATAAACAAACCTCAACGTATTTCCTTTACTGCTTTCCACATTCATACATATGCATTGCATGTTTGTTAACATGCATAAAACTGTTTAAGAAAGCTTTCGAATATAAGAGTTCAGGTTGAGTTATTTCCGCCTGATTTAACTTCTTTACTCAATCTGTATCTCTGTGCACCTTAAGTCAAGAACACTGAGCTATTGTAGCTCAATTATTTACTCTACCATATTGCCCGTACTTTCATTGAGCTGTTTGAAGTCAGGCTCATGCACTGCGCTGGTATATCGTTGAGCTGGTTCTATATTTATGCGATCTGGTTTAGTTACGTGCTGGTTTTACAATTCCAAAATTTTTAAATGCACGTAACAGATGGGGTTGGTTTTTCGGCTGTGTGAGAGCCAACGTTAGTTGTGGCAGAGCTCACGAACAACCCCTATTTTTCGATCCTAACATACCAGCATCTCTGCAAGATGGTTTAATACGGACAGTCTAGTTCCTTAAACCATGTGCTGCAATAGCTCAGTGTTCTTGAATGTTAGTGCACCTAGATACAGATTAAGTAATTAATTAAAACCATGAGGAAACAAATCAAACTGAACTCTTATAATCGAAAGACTTTAAACAGTTTAAGAGATGTAAACAAATATGTAATGCGTGAATGTAAATGCAGAACGCTGTAAAGAAATACGCTGAAATTTGTTTATGGATGTTCGGAGCTGAATCTCCTACGTCTCTCATTCTTCCGCAATCGGAGGAGCCGCTAGAAGGCTTTGATTACAGCGACCCTCGCTGCAACCCACTCCTGCGACCAGCAGCCTCAAGAACTCCTAGCAACAACCACACTAAGCCCGCAAGCTGTGTGTCTAACTTCAGTTATTTACTGCCTCAGTGAGAAGGCTATAGACACTTCTTTAACGTCTCAATGTAAAAGACAACATAGACTTGTTTAACGTCTCTGTCCAAAGACTACAATGGAAGTCGTTTTCGTTTTTGATTCACTCAACTAATCTAATCAGCTCTCTCAAATATGTGAGTGAATCGTGTGTGCTATTTACAGTGTGTACTTAATCTCTTAAGAATAAAATCTCACACACTGGAAAGTGCTCCTATCTGAGCTTGTTATTTGATGCCTTCCCAGGGTTGTGCTTTCTTCTTTTACATTTTGGTTCTCACACCACGTTTCGACTCATCTCTTCTCAGTATGCACTCTGATCTCCATCTACTTGTACTATGCTCTATATATAGCATGATGCGGAGTTATATCCGTTGGGCACAAAGTGGTAGTTGTTTGAAAAGTCTTCTGACACTGTTGTACTTTACGTCCTTTGTGCTTATATGCATCGCAGGCTTTTCCTCGCTTTAAGGACATGAGCACTGTACTTGAGAAGACAATACAAGCAAGTCGATTTGAATACTGAACCGCATTTGTCATATAGCATCGTATTCAAATCGCTTTTCTCGTAGATTTGATAGAATATTTCATGCTATCTGAGCTGGTTTGACCTTAACCAGCTTGCCAGCTTATCACCGTTCTGGTTTGCACTGAGCTTGCCCTTCCTTTGAGCTGGTTGCTTCATCGAGCTGTTCAAAACTCTCTTCTTCTCCTCTCGTTTGCAACCGCTCTTGAGCAAATCTTGTAATTTGCTCTTGTCATCTGATCTTGAGCTGCTCTTCATCCACAGCTGCTACCAAGCTGATTTGTCCTTAACCAGCTTGGTTTTATTCTGCCCCCTATATCTGGGCAGATTCTTTTGTTCGAGTTGTTCTCTAAGCTGGTCTGCATCAGAGTTCTTCTGGATCAATGCAGAGCTGTTACAATGTGATTATCAGGCTCGCATCTTTCCATACCAGCCTAGATCTATGGAGAATGATCGGGTACCCCTTGCATACAAATAATTCCTCAGTTCCAATAGTGGGGTTACCTCGAGCTCATCCAGCCTCTTGCTTAGAACAGCTCGTATATCTCAGTTGATCTCCCAGCTGGTCTCTGGTCTGGTCGCTCAACTGAGTTCTTCGTACTCCGCTTGTGATCAAATTTGCACTTGATCACCGCTCTTGTACTCGAGTCTTCACTTGGTGACCTCACTTGTGTTAGATTAGATGCCCAACTACTTGTGGCGTGTGGGTTTATAGACTCTTGTATGAAACAATATTTAAATATGATATTCGCATTTATCTATATGGCATTCTTTACTTTCATTGTGTTGTATGATGATTAACAATTGCGTTGAGTAAAGACCTAGAATGCACTATAGTGTATGTTAGATGTGATAGTGGGTATGACGGCTATCATGAAACACATCTAATAGTCACTGTGTATTCTGAACATGTTCCTAGTCGATTGGACCGTCGAAATGAGGATAAGGTCGCCCGAGCTCGAGACTAGTATCTGCGATGCGAAGTACCACGTTTAATTGGTAGGGAACATTGTGATGTTCTGAGCATGCAGATAGATAGTGACCTGGTGATCTATCGAACTACCCTCGTTCGGACTTTCCAAGTGGTTACCATTTGTCGAGTGGATAAGTCTGAGGTCTTGGTTGTACTGATTAGTCCTCACGACTCGAAACGTCATTGAGACTCTACATGATAGGCATCTCACTTTGACCTGTTTGCCGACTCATTTGGGGTCATTAGGCGGCGGGATTAGGTGAGACCCCGATGCATGTAGGAGTTGATGCATCGTTGTCGAGGATTCACCGCTCGCAGACATGCGTGGATATCCTATGCTATCTGAGGGGATAATAGTGTATAAATCTCTGGCCAGTGTACTAGAAGTATTTTAGGTAAATGTGTTTACCTAGTTACACTCGCGATGTCACTATTCGATCTTTAAGATGTATGCATAGCTATCGGATCTATAGCGACTCTCGATTTACCAATGGTCGTTGATCTGATCGGGATATATGGATTGAAAGGACCGTACTGTACGCTAACCACGACCAACTGGTTCCTGCAGGCACTATCAGTAATACCTAGGGAACCATGGGGCGATGTTGCTAGACGCTCTTACCATGATCCGATGGACAAGTCCGGAATTGTGAATCCGGAGCCACAATGGTTGTGGGCCCACGGCTAGCTGTATCCCTGAACCATTGAGGGTCACACAAGTACTGGATTCGATATTCCCGCACGGATACTGAGCTCAATGTGTTGAGCATAGGAAGAGGATTTTGGGGAGTGCGACTTCCTAAAAGTCAACAGGGGTCAAATCGTGATTTCCCGTTGTTGAGGGGCAAAACGGTCATTTTGCACTGGGGTTCTGAAAAATGGTTTTTCAGATCATAGTATTCAATTTTGGAAACTGAGTCGATTCTGATCTGATCGGCGATCGGAGTTATTACGATGAAGTCGCAGC
>KQ990855.1:176124-190819 GCA_001598015.1 Dorcoceras hygrometricum | reverse complement strand
GCTAAGACATAAAACATGGTCATTAAGTTTTATGAATTATTCTCCCACTATTTTAACGATTTCACCACCCTATAATGAAATGGAGAAAACAGGTTTCTTTAGTGGGTAAACGGAGCCCAATCAAGCAATCCTGGACCCGAATAATATCAGGCATCCATGACCCCCAGAAGGTAGTTTCCGATTGCAACTGGTGCAACCTCCATGTATTCACCTCACGTACAGTAAGGGCCCAATAATATGACGCCGTTTACTATCACGTGTCAAGATGACCCATCAATGTTGAGTCGTGAAGGACGGTCCCCTTAACGTCCCCAATAATATGAGCCAACGTTAAAGGGAGTTCCAACCGACTCACAACAATTGTCAATGGCGTGGACAGCTTTCCAGCATACATGACCCCCTCAATAATATGAGCCGGGCCATATATACGGGTAGCATCGACGTACATCCATTGTTGATGGAAGGTAGTGAAATTTAAACAATTTTAAATACCCTTTTGTTTATCGAATAAACATTTTATCTTGATATAAGTTTAAATCATATTTAAAACGAGGGATTTTATTTTTGAGAATTTTTGTCTCATGCATATTTAAATCTATTTTAAAACATGTAACATGCGGATTCAACTAATCTATATATCAACATATATAAATAAATATTGGGATGATCGATCGCGAGAGCTATGCGGTCCGTGGTTGCCAGCCACGGACCTGGGTCCAATCCTAGGGGTAATGCAATATGCAATGCAATCCTATTACAAAGCTTTCCGGTTTTACAGATCTTCGGTCTTCAATATCTTGATCGTCATCGTCCACCGTCTTCGGATGTCCTCCCACTAAATCTAGTAATTTACATTTAAATTTACTATGACAAATAAGGGATACATTTATCAAGGGGTGGGAACGGGCCACAAATAGGCCCACTTTAAATGAATATCAAATATTTACAAACCGAAATCATACAAAACCTATTGCATACACCTAACATATTGGGCACGGCTCTCGATCACCCCAATCATGCAATTAATCTAATTAACATGCATAATTTAAATAATCTAATTATTTATCGTAAAATCATATTCTAATTAAGAAATCGTATTTTATAATAAAATCGTATTTTGTCGATAAAAACAAATTTTAATCAACAAAATCATATTTCATTATAAAATCATATTTCATAATTAAAATAACATTTTACTAATTTTAATTGTATAGAATTGGGCTTAAAACAATTCTAGGCCCGAAAATCTTAAAATTTCAAAATCGATCAAAACGGGCCCGATATCGCATACCGGCCCGAAAACTTCACGGGCTGCCCGGGACAGGCCCGAACCAAACCCTAGAAGAAATCAGACCAGCCGTCACGACATCGCCGGAGACTCGCCGGAGCAGCGGCCGGCGACGACGCCACCACCACGAAAATCACGGCGGCAGCGCACGACGCCGCGCGCAACAGCGACGCACGGCCGTGCGTAAAGTGTCGACCAGCAGCGATCAAGCGGCGCCCTCCAGCGGCCAGCCATCGCGCGACGAGCGACAACCATCGGCCAGCCCAGCGGGCAGCGGCGCCCCCACGTCAGCGCAGGAACGCGCAACCAGCGCGCGCGTCGACGTCTGGCCACGACTCGCAGCAGCGGCGCCAAGCGTCGCCCATCTTCCAGCCTTGTCGCGCAAACAAGATGCGGCCAGCACGCTTATTTTGTGCGCGACGTGCGAGGAAGCGCCAGCCATGCGTGCACGTATCGCGCGCGTCTATGCGTGCGGTGGCGGCGCCGCGGCGGTTCCAGCCTGAAATTTTGTTATCGATTCTGAAAAATTTAAACGTTAGATACAATATGGCAATAAAGTATTGATCAGATCCGAAAACCATGGCTCTGATACCACTGTTAGGATCGGATCGCGCCCCCCGGCGAGGCAGCGGAAGAACAGAAAAATCATGTCCGAGAGACGATCAATACTATAAACAATACAATATGACATTCATAGGGCGTTTAGAATTTGCTACCTTGCTGGCAACTTCGGGTCCAACGGGTGAACATTCCGTTCATCCCCATCACCGAGACTTCATCGTAACTCCAATCACTAATCAGATCGGACGGATCGACTCAGTTTTCGAAACTGAATAATATGATCTGAAAAACCATTTTTCAGAACCCCAGTGCAAAATGATCGTTTTGCCCCTCAACAGCGGGAAACCCCGGTTTGACCCCTGTTGACTTTTAGGAAGTCGCACTCCCCAAAATACTCTTCGTATGCTCAACACATTGAGCTGAGTATCCGTGCGGGAATCTCGAATCCAGTACTTATGTGACCCTCAATGGTTCAGGGATACAGCTAGTCGTGGGTCCACAACCATTGTGGCTCCGGAATCACAATTCCGGACTTGCCCAACGAATCATGGTAAGAGCATCTAGCAACATCGCCCCTTGATCCCCTAGGTATCACTGGTAGTGCCTGCAAGAACCAGTTGATCGTGGTTAGCGTACAGTACGGTCCTTTCAATCCATATATCCCGATCAGATCAACGACCATTGGTAAATCGAGAGTCGCTATAGATCCGATAGCTATGCATACATCTTGGAGATCGAATAGTGACATCGCGAGTGCAACTAGGTAAACACATTTACCTAAAACACTTCTAGTACTCTGGCCAGAGATTTATACACTATTATCCCATCAGATAGCATAGGATATCCACGCATGTCTGCGAGCGATGAATCCTTGACAACGATGCATCGACTCCTACATGCATCGGAGTCTCACCCAATCCCGACGCCTTATGACCCCAAGTGAGTCGGCAAACGGGTCAAAGTAAGACGCCTATCATGTAGAGTCTCAATGACGTTTCGAGTCGTGAGGACTAATCAGTACAACCAAGACCTCGGACTTATCCACTCGACAAATGGTAACCACTTGGAAAGTCCGAATGAGGGTAGTTCGATAGATCACCAGGTCACTATCTATCTGCATGCTCAGAACATCACAATGCTCCCTACCAATGAAACGTGGTACTTCGCAACGCAGATACTAGTCTCTAACTCGGGCGGCCTTATCCTCATTTTGACGGCCCAATCGACTAGGAACAGTTCAGAATACACAGTGACTATTAGATGTGTTTCATGATAGCCGTCATACCCACTATAACATCCAACATACACTGTAGTGTATTCTAGGTCTTTACTCAACGCAATTGTAAATCATCATACACGCAATGAAAGTAAAGAATGCCATATGAGTAAATGCGAATATCATATATATAATGATTGTCATATACAAGAGTCTATAAACCCACACGCCATAAGTTGGCTAGTTGGGCATCTACTCTAACAGGACATTTGAAGATGGTGGACCGATGACGATCATAGATATTGAAGACCGAAGATCTGTAAAACCGGAAGCAATTGTAATAGGATTGCATTGCATATTGCATTTCACCAAGGATTGGACCCAGGTCCGTGATTGGCAACCACGGACCGCATATCTCTCGCGATCGATCATCCCAAAGTTATTAATATATTTGATATATGCTGAATCCACATGTTTTAAATTGTGATTCAAAATTGCATGAGACCAAATTTTCAAAAATAAAATCCCTCGTTTTAAATACTATTTGAAACTGATATCAAGATTAAATGTTTATTCGATAAACTAAAGGGAATTTAAATTTGTTTAAATCTCCCTACCTTCCATCAACAATGGGTGTACGCCGATGCTACCCGCATACATGGCCCGGCTCATATTATTGAGGGGGTTATGTATGCCGGAAAGTTGTCCACACCATTGACAATTGTTGTGAGTCTGTTGGAACTCCCTTTAACGTTGGCTCATATTATTGGACGTTAATTGGAAACTACCTTTTGGGGGTCATGGTTGGCTGATATTATTCGGGACCATGATCGCTTGATTGGGCTCCGTGTACCCACTAAGGAAACTTTCTTTCCCGATTTCATTAGAGGGTGGTGAAATCGTTAAAATAGTGGGAGGGTAATTCATAGAACTAAATGACCTTGTTTTATGTCTTAACGTTTTTCATATATAGTTAGTGATGCATGTCTGTTTTCTTTTCAGTATAACTGCTTACAAAATGTCTTCGATCAAAAACCCACTCGCTGCTATACTGGATAGCAACAAGTTCACCGGTCTGAACTACCAAGACTGGCTTCGAAACCTCAACATTGTGTTGGATTCGGAGAAACTTCTCTATATGATAGAGAAGAGCCCTCCGAAGGAAGCCCCTGCCGATATCAGCCCTGAGGAGCTGGTTACGTTTAAACAATGGTGGGACGACGAGCTTAAGACTCGATGCTTGTGATGGCGTCGATGTCCAACGAAATACAATGGCGCTTTGAGAAGACAAAGTATGCTGTTGACATACTTTTTCATCTCAAGGAACTGTACGGGGAGAACTCTCGACATGAGAGGTTCACCACTGTCAAGGAGCTTATGACGAGCCGCATGCGCGATGGGACTTCGATCCGCGAGCATGGGGTTCGTATGATTGGGCTCGTTGAAAAGCTGGCGGGCCTTGATATCACACTTCCACACGAGCTGTCTATGGATGTGCTTCTCCTCTCACTACCCGCTGCATTCGATCCCTTTGTGGTCAACTTCAACATGAACAAGCTGGCAGCCACCCTTGAAGAGGTGGTTAACATGCTTGTAGTGTTCGAAGGAACCATAAAGAAGGACAAGACCTTCCTCCTTATGGGCTCTTCTTCCTCTGCAAAGAAGGGGCCCAGACGCAAGGGTAAGAAGCATTCTGCCCCTACGAAGGAGGAAAAACCCACGAAGAAGCCAAAGGCAAAGGCTTCCAAGCCAAACAAGTCCGAGGATGTTTGCCACCACTTCCACAAGCCTGGGCATTGGAGGAGGAACTGCAAGGAGTACCTCGAGCAGTTGCGAACTGCAAAAGGTATGTTCTATATCGAAATAAATATGTCTCTTAATTCGACTTCTTGGGTACTTGATACCGGATGTGGATCTCATCTGCAATGATTTGCAGGTGATGACAAGAAGCCGACGTCTTAGAGAGGGTGAGACCCACCTGAGGCTTGGCAATGGAGCAAGAGTTGCTGCAGTAGCTATAGGGGATGTTTATTTATTTCTGTCTTCTGATTTTAAGTTGTTATTGAGAAACATTTTATTTTTTCACGAATTAATAAAGAACATTATTTCTGTTTCTATGCTTGATAGTGATGGATATTCTTGTATGTTTGCTAATTCGATTTGCAATATTTACAAGAATGAATGTTTAATTGGAATTGGGGAACGCGAAAACAATTTATACACCTTACAATTAAAAGACGTTCCAACTCGCGATGTCGAAACACATACAACAACGATTAAAAGGAAATGCGATAGCTTGAACCCAGCACAACTTTGGCACGCTAGGCTAGTTCATATTTCCCTAAGTAGGATGAACAAGTTAGTTAGGAGTGACATGTTTGATCTGTCAGACATTAACTCCCTACCGACTTGTGAATCTTGTTTCAAGGGAAATATGACTAAACAACCCTTCAAGGGCAAGTCTGAACGTGCCCAAGGCCTATTGGATTTGATCCATACTGATGTGTGTGGCCCACTTAGCATTGGTACTAAGTACGGTCACACATACTTCATCACCTTCACCGATGATCACTCTAGGTATGGGTACTTGTACTTAATGAAGCACAAGTCTGAATCCTTTGAAAGGTTCAAGGAATTCAAGGCTGAAGTAGAAAATCAATTAGGCAAAAGTATTAAAGCACTTCGATCCTATCGAGGTGGTGAATACTTAAGTGCTGAATTTCAAGACTATCTAAAAGAGAATGGGATTCTCTCACAGTGGACCCCTCCGGCCACACCACAGCTCAATGGTGTAGCGGAGCATCGTAATCGAACATTGATGGACATGGTTCGATTTATGATGAGCTTTACTGAACTTCCTACCTCGTTTTGGGGCTATGCGCTCGAAACTGCGGTAATGTTGTTGAACAATGTCCACACCAAGGCAGTGGATAAGACTCCATATGAGATGTGGAAGGGCAAACCACCCAAATACTCATACATGATGATTTGTGGATGTCCTGCTTACGTGAAGCAGACAGTGGGAGATAAGCTGGATACGAGATCCATCTTATGTTACTTCGTTGGGTATCCAAAGAATTCCATTGGATACTACTTCTACTATCCCAACGAAACAAAAGTGTTTGTTTCTAGGAATGCCACCTTTATGGAAAGGGAATTTCTACTTGATATAAAGGGCAAAATAGTAGAACTCGAAGAGGTTCGAGAACCAACTGAAGTACCGAGTGAATCTCCTGCCCCTCCAGAGCCAGTGCCAGAAATGGTCGCACCTAGGAGATCCGAAAGGGTTCCTTGGGCTCCTGAAAGATATGGTTTCCTTCTTGAGGATGATCCATGTGATCAAGGTGTTGGATGTGATCCAAGGACTTTCAAGGAGGCAATTTCCGATGCTGATTCTAATTTGTGGCTTGAAGCAATGCAGTCTGAGTTTGACTCAATGCATGCGAACCAAGTTTGGACTCTTGTTAATCCTCCCAAAGGAAGTCTGAGTTTGACTCAATGCATGCGAACCAAGTTTGGACTCTTGTTAATCCTCCCAAAGGAATTGTTCCTATTGGGTGCAAATGGGTATACAAGAGAAAACTTGGGCCTGATGGTAAGGTATTGACCTACAAGGCACGACTGGTCGCAAAAGGTTACACTCAAAGGCAAGGTGTTGACTATGATGAGACCTTTTCACCAGTCGCAATGTTCAAGTCAATTAGAATCTTACTAGCCATAGCCGCATGGTACGACTATGAGATATGGCAAATGGATGTGAAAACTGCGTTCCTTAATGGAAACATTAAGGAAGAGATCTATATGACGCAGCCTGAGGGTTTCACATCTGTAGGAAGTGAGCATAAGGTATGCAAACTTCAGAGATCGATCTACGGTCTAAAACAAGCATCGAGGAGTTGAAACCTGAGATTCGATGAAACAATTAAGGAATTTGGTTTCATCAAGAATCCCGAGGAGCCATGTATATATAAGAAGGTGGTTAAAAGCGTTTTGACATTCCTTGTACTTTACGTTGATGACATTCTACTCATTGGGAATGATGTAGGTGTTAGAGTAGATGCCCAACTAGCCAACTTGTGGCGTGTGAGTTTTATAGACTCTTGTATGAAACGATCTTTATATATGATATTCGCATTGGTTTATGGTGTTCTTTATTTTCATTATGATTATAATGTTAACAATTGCCTTGGATAAAGACCTAGAATACACCACAGTGTATGTTAGATGTGATAGTGGATATGATGGCTATCATTAAACACATCTAATAGTCACTGTGTATTCTGAATTCGTTCCTAGTCGATTGGGCCATCAAAATGAGGATAAGGCCGCCCGAACTTGAGACTAGCATCTGTGATGCGAAGTACCATGTTTCATTGGTAGGGAACATTGTGATGTTCTGAGCATGCAGATGGATAGTGACCTGGTGATCTATCGAACTACCCTCGTTCGGACTTTCAAAGTGGTTACCATTTGTCGAGTGGATAAGTCCGAGGTCTTGGTTGTACTGATTAGTCCTCACGACTCGAAACGTCATTGAGACTCTACATGATAGGCGTCTCACTTTGACCCGTTTGCCGACTCACTTGGGGTCATTAGGCGGCGGGTGTGCGCATAGCTATCGGATCTCTAGCGACCCTCGATTTACCAATGGTCGTTGATCTGATCGGGATATATGTGATGAAAGGACTGTACTGTACGCTAACCACGACCAACTGGTTCTTGCAGGCACTATCAGTGATACCTAGGGGAACATGGCGCGATGTTGCTAGGCGCTTTACCATGATTCGTTGGGCAAGTCCGAAATTGTGATTTCGGAGCCGCAATGGTTGTGGGCCCATGGCTAGCTGTATCCCTGAACCATTGAGGGTCACAAAAGTACTGGATTCATGATTCCCGCACGGAAATTGAGCTCAATGTGTTGAGCATAAGAAGAGGATTTTAGGGAGTGCGACTTCCTAAAAGTCAACAGGGGTCAAATTGCGATTTCCCACTGTTGAGGGGCAACACGGTCATTTTGGACTAGGTATCTGAAAAATGGTTTTTCACATCATCATATTCAGTTTTGGAAACTGAGTCGATCGGTTCGATCTGATCGGCGATCGGAGTTGTAATGAAGTCGCAGTGATGGATATCGTCATTTGGACCCGGGCCCGTTGGGCCGGTCCAAGTCCATTGCTAGTCTACTTATAATAGACTTAGGGCTTCATTACAATACAACACAACTCATAACCTAGCCTCCATCTATCACACACGGCCGCCCCACTCCACCTCTCCTCCCTCTCGGCCGCGCCACTTCTCACGCGCCACCGCCGTCGGCCACGCGCCGCCGCTTCCTCGCCGGACTTGTTCTGGCCATCGTGAAGAGGTGTTTCTGATCGTGCCAAAATCCATTAGCTTTCTAGTGCAGGCTGATTGTAGGAAGATTGAATCCGGTCATGGACCTGATTGGAGGATCTACCGCCGCCTACCGTGAAGAGCCAGTTTTTCTTGTAAATATGGTTGGAGCCAGGCGCCTAGACGCCAGCAAGGTAGCAATCTATGAACACCCTATGTATGTTTGTAGATTTATATTAATGTATTGAACACTTTTCGGGCAAATTTTTGTTTTTCCGCTGCGCCCCGGGAAGTGGGATCCGGATCCGCCACCGTGTTCCAACAGTAGGAATGCTACAGTCAACTAAGTATGGTTGTCTAGTAGATTTTCGATGAAGGACATGGGTGAAGCATCCTATATTCTTGGAATACAGATCTATCGGGATAGATCGAAACGGATGCTCGTACTCACCCAAGCCACCTACATCGATACCATACTTAAGCGGTTCTCTATGGAAGAGTCCAAGAGAGGACACCTACCTATGAGCCACGCGGTCACTCTATCTAAGTCTATGTGTCCAAAGACTGATGAGGAGATAGAGAGTATGGCACGTGTGCCATATAACTCGGCAATAGGTAGTATTATGTATGGCATGATCTCAACTAGACCAGATGTCGCATATGCTCTGAGTGTCACGAGCCTCTACAAGGCCAAACCCGGCCAATTCAATTGGAAGGCTGTGAAGGATATTCTTAAGTACTTGCGAAGGACTAAGAATATGTTCATGGTCTATGGGGGTGGTGAACTGAAACTGGAAGGCTATAATGATTCTAGCTTCCAATGTGACGTGGATGACTCGAAGTCTACCTCTGGATTTGTATTCATACTCAATGGTGGTGTTGTCTCTTGGAAAAGTTCAAGCAAGACACCATCACGGATTCAACCACTGAGGCTGAGTACATCGCAGCATCAGCTGCTGCTAAGGAGGCGGTTTGGATGAGGAATTTCATCCAAGAGTTGGGAATCATTCCTGATGGATTTGGTCCAGTCCCGGTGTACTGCGACAACACGGGTGCCGTTGCGCAAGCAAAGGAGCCTAGGTCTCACAAAAGATCCAAACATATACTGAGGAAATACCACATAATCCGGGATATTGTGGCTAGAGGTGACATAACAGTTGATAGAGTTTGTGAGACCTGGATTTGTGTTAAGATTTATTTGTTGATTGTATCGGTTTTTGGGAGTTTTCTACTGGTCGAATCTCCGTTTGAGAGTTTGGGTTACATTTTCGGGTCTGAAATAGCATGAGGAGCAATTCTGGAAGTTTTCGTGTTTTTGAGATTTTTTAGTATCAGCTGGTTTTTATGGTGAGAGCTGGTCGGTGATGAATCCAGCAGAAGCGTGTTTCAGCACGAGATTCCTGAAACGTCGTCGTTTGCATGAAGTCTGGTTGCGCGTGTTGTGATCAGCAGGTGCCCTAGTGCTTTCGTGTAGCGAGGGCAAAACGACTGCGTTTAGTTTCGTTGGCGCGACGTCGTTTGGATGTTGCGTCTGGTACCAGCTGGTGGAATTGCGTCCGTGTGTCTGCTGGTTGTTCAGCAGAAGCAGATGTCAACGCGGGTCAACTTTCCTATAGCTCGAAGAGGAAACGTCGTCGTTTGGATGTTGCGACTGATTGTCCAGCTGCGAGAGATTTGTTCGTTTCTGTAGCTTGCTGCTGGTAATTAGCGAGTGCTGCTATCAGATTTGATGATGTCAGAAGAGCGACGTCGTTTGAGTTAGTTGCAACGCTGCGTTTTGAGGTTGCGACTGGAACCAGCAGAGAGAAGCGTTGCATTGTTTTGTTCTTGCGACTGGATACCCAGCTGCTGGTATAGTATCCTGTGCGACGTCATTTGAGTAAGTTGGCACGACGCCGTTTTGAGAACCAGCCTTTGGTTTGTTTTGCGATTGTTTTAGCGTTAATTGAGAATCAGCAGTTGGTTCCTTACGTCTGTTGTTTGTAGTGTTCTTGCTGATTTTGTCGGTGGACTGTTTCTTAGATTTCAGCAGTTGTGGGAATTATATATATAGCAAGACTTGGTCTTCGTTGTGGATTATTAGTTCCCATACTTAGAAATTTCCAGCCTTTCGTTCTTTGTTCTTCGAACCCTAGAGCACTGTTCAGCCGTGAGCTTTTCCGACGATTTCCCGGCGTTTCCGGTGGTTGTTTTGCTCGTGCGAGGTAGCGTTGGACTCCTCTCGAGAAGCTCTTCCATTTCATACCAGTTTTAGAAGCTGTAATTGGCTAGTTGAGGAACGCGAAGTTGCTGCCGTTCGAGTGTTGCGTCGACCGGGTAGAACTACGTTCTGGTTTTCGGTGAGACCTTGTTCCTAGCCATAGTTTTAAGCTTTTCGTTTAATTGTTGAGGTATATTGAGCAGCTGTTTGAGTGTGACTCCCAGCCGTGAGCTTGATTAGAAACCCGTTAGATTTATGTTGTGTATGCCGTGTGCTTAACAGGCTTTTACCATAGTCTTCGGGATTTCTCGCAGTGTTAATTGTTGCTCAGTATTAGGTACGGATTTGAGCTTATATTACAGCGAGGTTATGGCTTGGATGATTGTAGTTGCTGGTATGTGGAATGGCCGTGCCTGCTAGTTGTGTCCTGTTGAGGATTCTGTATGCTATTGTGTTATTGCTGTGTTGCAAAGGTATATATGCTTGTATTCCAGCATGTTGCATACACGCATGGTATTCCTTTTTCCAGCTTTGGTAGTCTTTTTACCTTGTTGTATTGTTGTTGTTTCTTACCAGGATGTGAGGGCGAGTGGCAATACCGCACTATCATCTCCCTGCTGGGATCGTAGCCACCATGCGCCGAGTGGTTAACTACCACAGTTCATGGGTGAGGCAACAACAGGTTGAGTTGTTTGATTCATCTGGTAAGTGGGTGTAGTGTCATGGCGAGTGGCTCACTACCACACTGTGAACACACCCCGTGGCCACTGTATGTTGTTGATGATTCTTGGAGTTATGTTTGAGTTCTTTAGCTCCCTCGAGGGTTCGAGCCTTCCGTTGTTATTCGGCATCTCATGCATAGCATCTGCATTTTATCCTTGCTGTTTATTGCTGTTGTATTGTTGCTCTATATGCTTGTATTCCAGCATGTTGCATTACACGCATGGTATTCCGTTTTTTCCAGCTTTGGTAGCTTTTTACCTGTTTGATTTGTTGTTGGTTTCTTTACCCAGGATGTGAGGGCGAGTGGCAATACCGCACTATCATCTCCCTGCTGGGATCGTAGCCACCATGCGCCGAGTGGGTTAACTACCACAGTTCATGGGTGAGGCAACAACAGGTTGAGTTGTTTGATTCATCTGGTAAGTGGGTGTAGTGTCATGGCGAGTGGCTCACTACCACACTGTGAACACACCCCGTGGCCACTGTATGTTGTTGATGATTCTTGGAGTTATGTTTGAGTTCTTTAGCTCCCTCGAGGGTCGAGCCTTCCGTTGTTATTCGGCATCTCATGCATAGCATCTGCATTTTATTCCTTGCTGTTTATTGCTGTTGTATTGTTGCTCTCCGTACTGGGGTTTGACCCCATGTCCCTCCGGGGCTTGGTTTGTTTCTTTGTTACGTTGTTTTCAGGAAACCCAGGTTCTACAGCTGGTCGTGGTTTTAACCCAGCTGGTGGTGCCCCAGGAGGTGGCTAGCGTGTCCCAGTGGCATATAGCATACTTATATATATGTATCAGTTAGCCAGGGGGATGCCCTGCGCTTTGTTGTTGTACCCGTAGGGGAGTCTGATACATGTTTGAATTATGTATGCTTTATTGTTGGATGTTTTATGAATTGGGAAACTTATATTAAGTATCGTTGTATTTTAATTTATATGTTTAAAACCGTCGGGCCTAAAAGCGAAAATTTTACCCACTTTTTGATAGCTTCCGCATGTGTTTATCTATTGTGAGCATGAGGCCTGACATTTTTGGTATCAGAGCTTAAACTGGGATAAGCTCAATTCCTTTGATCACACTTGAGTCTAGGCACAGTGTTGCGTGTTGCATGTGCTTGACTTATGTGACTACGTGCTGCATATTTTGTGGTATATGCTTTCTATGCTGTATATGTTCTGTTTTTCCTTATCCCGTTGAGTGTTTTAGATGCCGCCTAGACGTCGTGGTAGAGTTAGGGGGCAGTTCCAGGAATCAGGAGGACAGAACGAGGATCAGTATAGTGCTCCTAGTCATACTCTTGAGAGTAGTGGAGAAGAGGAGGCTGAGGCTCCGCCGGCTTCGGTAGAGAGAATGGATGTGGTCATAGCTCGGTTTTAGAGGATGAATCCTCCTGTATTCAATGGCGATGAGTCGAGTGAGGATGCGGATTCGTGGCTCCATAGTGTCATAAATCTTTTTGATCGGGCTCAGTATGACGATGATCTCCGGTTGAGGTTGATGACTTTGTTGTTGAGGAAGTCCGCAGAGCGTTGGTGGAGAGGTACGTCTAGTACCTTACTGGAGACTGGTGTTGGCATCACTTGGGACAGTTTCTACCGGGTCTTCAGGCAGGAGTATGTCCCCGACTCGTATGTGGCTGCCCGTGAGCGGGAGTTTGAGTTTTTGGAGCAGGGTACGTTGACTGTGCGCGAGTATGCTCACAAGTTTTCTGCATTGTTGGCTTATGTTCTGCATGTTGCTGGCCGGGAGAGGGCCAAGAGTACCAGGTTTGTGGAGGGCTTGAATGGAGAACTGTACCAGAGCGTTTTGACAAGCAAGCCCAAGTCGTATGCTGAGGCCGTGGATACTGCTATCCACATTGAGGAGGGTATGAGGAGCCATAGTGCGCGCAGAGCACAGGTAGCGCAGGCGGTGCAGGGTGGTAGACCCGCTGGTCAGGGAGCTCAGTCGTCTCAGAGTTCTCAGTCCGCGCATTTTCCTCAGCAGCAGCAGCAGGTAGCTCAGCAGTCTGGCCGTCAGAGGTTTCGACCCCGCGGTCAGCAATTTAAGAAGAAGTCTGGTTCAGGGTCTTCTGGTTCAGGCAGCTCGAGTAGCAGTGGCTCTTGGGTGGAGTTTTGTGGCTTTTGCGGTGGAAAGCATCCTTCCACGCAGTGTGTTGGTGTGCAGGGTTCCTGCAACCTTTGTGGTCAGTACGGGCATTTTGCGAGAGTGTGTCCGTCAGCTGGATCACAGCAGACCGCGGCCCAGCCTCAGGGTCGTGGGGGTCAGTCTAGGGGCCGTTCGCAGCAGTTTCAGCAGCCCCGTTTTGGTGAGACTCCGTTTAGGCCGTTTCAGCAGCCTGGCCCTTCGCGTTTTGGGCAGTCGTCTCAGCCTTTCTTTCCAGGACCCCAGCAAGCTCAAGTTAACGCCTTCACGAGGGAGCAGGCCGAGGAGACACCGAGCCGGGTGATTGGAGGTACATGTTTTGTTTTTGACTTTCCTGCTCGTGTGTTGTTTGACACCGGTGCATCGCATTCGTTTATTTATGATTCGTTTGTTGTTGAGCATGGTTTGTGTACCGTCCCTTTGCGCGATGCTGTTTCTGTTTCTACCCCCAGTGGTGTAAGCCTGTTCTCGCAAGAGATTTTGTTGGATGGTGTGTTGCGGTTTAGTGAGCATGCTTTGTTAGCGAATTTGATCCGTTTGATGCTTTGGGATTTCGATTGTATAGTTGAGATGGATGTGCTGTCCAACTATAGGGCCTCCGTGGATTGCTTCCATGGGATTGTGCGCTTTAGGCCTTTGTCTGGAGAGAAGTGGGACTTCTACGGCCAGGACTCTAGATCGAAGATTCCGTTGGTCTCCGCGATGGAGATGTTTAGCTTGTTGTCTTTGGGAAATGCTGGCTTTATGATTTTTGCTTTGGATGCGTCTTCTTCTTCTAGTGTTCAGCTTAGTGACGTTCCTGTGGTGCGACACTTCCTCGACGTGTTTCCGGAGGAGATTCCTGGTTTTCCTCCGAGACGGGAGATAGACTTCAGCATAGAGTTGGTGCCTGGCACAGCTCCGATTTCTCGTGCCCCGTATCGTCTAGCGCCTGCGGAGTTGAGAGAACTCAAGGTACAGTTAGATGATTTGCTGGAGAAGGGTTTCATTCGCCCTAGTATGTCACCGTGGGGAGCTCCCATTTTGTTTGTGAAGAAGAAGGATGGCTCAATGCGGATGTGCATTGATTTTCGTCAGTTGAATAAAGCCACTGTGAAGAATAAGTACCCGTTGCCGAGAATCGATGATCTGTTTGATCAATTGCAAGGTTCTGCGGTGTATTCTAAGATTGATCTTCGTTCCGGGTACCATCAGCTCAGAGTAAGGGACCAAGATGTCGCGAAGACTGC